>JAHSPW020000011.1:3640000-3887500 GCA_019985065.2 Arctostaphylos glauca | reverse complement strand
TTTTGTAGTTGAGGGGGTGTCTTCAAAAATTACTTAAAATATAAGAAATGTCATTTAGTATTAATATATAAGTCAATTAATTTTCTGTGTTTCCTTCCAATGACATATACTGATCAAGTAGAACAAAAAATCAGAACTTATTCCTAATATTAAAGGAAGGAAAAAGCTTAAGTAAAATTTCCTCATAATCTAAAGGAAAGAAAGTCTGATATTATTGAGGATAGTTGTAAATTACAAGGTTTAACAATATACATTTTGATTATGTTACTGAACTGAACTTCTTAAAGTGAGGATAAAGCAACTTAGGGGTGAAAGAAAAACCGAAAAAATCCTACCGATCGAAAAAAACCGACTATTTGGTTTAGTCTTTGGTCGGTCCACAATGGGTTCGGCGGTCTCGGTCCAAGAAAATTTTTTCAAAATATATTCGGGTCGGTCTTGGTTTTCTAGAATTTAGACCGGACCGAACCGAACCGATAGTGGACCGAATGGCCTCGAGATATTCCGATATTATTGAACATAGTTGTAAATTACAAGGTTTAACAATGTACATTTTGATTATGTAATTGAACTTCTTAAAGCGAGGACAAAACAACATAGAGGTGAAAGAAAAATTGAAAAAACTCTACAGATAAAAAAAAATCGACCGTTTGGTTTGGTCTTCAATCGGTTTACAATGGAGTTCGGTTGGTCTCAGTCCAAGAATTTTTTTTCAAAATATATTCGGGTCAGTCTCGATTTTCTGGAATTTAGACCGGATCGGATCGGACCGAACCGAACCGATAGTGGACCGAATGGTATTGGACTGAACTGAAAGTTAGTGATGTGTTTGGCTTTTGAGATTTTCGATTATGTGGTTTTTACTATTTTGGTGAAAAAATAGATGAATTTTTTCCTTAAAAGTGCGCCTATTTGATATTTGATGAAAAAATTCGAATGCAAGCTCATTTGGCAATACATTTTCTATATTAGTGGCAGATATGGACCGAACGGGCCCCAAAATTAATTTTTAACATTGCCCATTTGGAGCGGACCGAAATTTCCAAAATAATTTGATCCCACCCTGAACCAAACCGAACAGAAAATAAATCGGTTGAGGTCGGTTTTGGGAAAAAAATAGACCGAACTGACCGATCCCGAACCGATTTCACCCCTAAACCAACCTAATAAATCGGATTTGGGGGAGCTGTAGTGCACATTCTTGTAGTACACGTGTAGTGCAGATTAAACGAAGTAGTTTTTTCCGCTTTGCATCAAAACTGCACTATTTTTTTATTATTACGCAAATTATTATCAAAATGCATGAAATTAAAACTATATAATTTTGAGGACAAAACGAACAAAATTACGCCGTTTTACTCGCGTTACAGTCTCTCTGAATTATAACAGACCTGTCGATTTTTTAACCTTTAAACTGAAGAAGAAAAAGTGCCCCAATTAAACTGTTGAAAATTATACGCATGTCGGAACTAAGAAGAATATTCCTTGTGTGATTATTATTTTGAGAGTTAGTTATGCAGAAACTTTTTTCGCCCAAATTTTGAATTTTTTTTTTTAGAATTAAAACCCATTCTCTAAAAGCATAGAAAATCAATTTTTTTTAAATTCACGAAAACAATTTTAATAAAAAAAAGAATAAGATATGGGAAAGAGGATTGTTTATTGTCTTTGCAAAAATTAATAGTTTCCAAATAATTAATTCTAAAGACAACAACCAAAAGATGTACTCGATCAATTATTTTCCCTTTTTTTTTTTTGGGATAAACAATTAATTTCCCTCGTCCTGCAGTTTCAGATGGTTAGCCCCTGGTTTGGTAAAACCTCTGGTTTTGGACAAACCCACACCGGCCATTTTATTTAATAATAAAATAATAATAGTAATAGAAAAATGCTCATTACCCATTAGACGGTGAATAATGTATAAAAATTGTATCATTATTCGTACATTGTGTATTAATTTCCCTATGAATATGTATTGATATTTATAAAATATGTATTTAAATTAATATTTATTTATTATTTTGTGTATATTATCTACCTTCCATTAGACAATGATTAACAAGACTCATAATAATAGTCCCATAATCTAACTAATAAAATAATGCAAACAAACAACCATAGCATTCTTTTATTTAATCATACATATTTAAAAGCACTCCACCAGCATAACCATAATATTATACGTTACTAACTTTTTCTTTATTAAGAAATAGGGACCATTAATTTACGCGCATCTCAATTCATTTTTAGGGGACTGGCCATCTTTTGGCAAACACAATTTAATTCATTTTAGGGAGACCAACTATTCTTTAGCGGGGCTCAAAATGATGACTTTTTCCATTAACCGGCCTAATGAACCCCAATCTTGATCCGATAGAGGAGAGATCGATCCTAAAATTTGAACTACATTCACAGTCAGATAGATTAGTGTCGGGAAAGAAGGATGAGCGATAGCGAAAGCTCACTGAAAGAGTAACTCGTGTCTAGAAGAATCCCCAATTTTTTTGAAAGTTAGGACAACAAGAGAGCTTATTTCACATTCGAGATCCAAAATAGTCCATCATTTCCTCTCTTTTTTTGCGACTAACGGTCTACTAGATGCAATAAATTCAATTCATGACAACAAAAAAGAACTCCTGAATTCGCCCAATTCTTCTCATTTTTTATTCATAAAAGATAGGCCGAAGAGCAACACATCTCAATTTCTTCATTCGCGGCCCAGCAAAAGGGAACTTTTGTAACGCCCCATGTAAATCACTGACTCAACAACTTGTTAGAGTCCAACCACGTGGCCCAAAATGCTTAAGCTCAAATTATTAGTAGTACTTTACATGACTGATTATATACTCAGGATCACCCACGTAAATTTTCGATGTGGAACGGGATATCACAACTTTCAATGCCTACGTGCGCATGAGCACACTAGACTTCTTGTTTTGTCATTGTGTTTGGTGAATTTTTAGATCTTTTTACTATTGGGTTTGATAGTTATTTGTTGTGTTAGTTTCAGCAGAAGGCACGGACCAACAAACCAACACCCATTTAATCAGTAATTAGTTTCATATGTGTCCAAGACAGGGAATACCAGAATATGGGCCAAGAAATGAACATACCAATTTTATAAGGGATAAAAGTGATTAATTGTATTTTAGTAAGTTAGGTACCGTAAAGAAATTAATTTCTTTTTAACACCTCGGATATGACTATTCGGGTGTATCATATCCGAAATTTGTTCACTTTCTTGCAAACGTCGGATATGATATATGAGAAATTATAATATTTCTTGACTTTTCTTTCTAAAATTTTGAAAGCTAACCGTAACAATTTTCTCTTATAATGCTTGATTTTTTGAAAATGCATTGTTCAAAATTTCATGCAATTGTGAGAAAAATTGTTGTCGATGAAGATATTTAGTAGGCAAATAAATTAAACGTGGTTCTTGTCTTTCTGGGGCTCTTAAAGAGTCTATATAGTTGCTTGAATTCGATTCTAGGTCAACTTGTTAAAAATTCATTTTATATCGTTAATAAAAAATCATTTTTTTAAGGCTTCGGGACCCTTGTCCCGCGCTCCAATTAAAAATCATTTGGATTTAATTTTGACGTTAAAATTAAACTTCAATTATCTTCCTATTAAAGTTTAGTTAAATCAACAAGCTAAGTAATTTCATTCTTGGCATTATTTTTTTAAATAAGTAAACAAAATTGTGTCGATGAAGTACATCATCAAATTACAATTGAATTGAAAAGACTGATTGTGCTTTTTGGATGCCTATTTATGTTGTGGGTCGAAATACCAGACTGCTCCGTTAAGCCAAATTGATGGGCTCTCGTGGATAGTATTGATATTCAACTTGAGTTAATTAAGTTAAAAAAAAGCTAAATAAGTTATTATTTACAATTTTTTCTAAACAAGACTAGCTAAAATTTTTAAAGCCAAATAATCTATAATCAAAGATATCATAATATTGGACTAACCTAATTATGATTATTTGAGATTGATTTGATTTATAAATAAGTAAATATTAAATATATTATTAAAGCTCGTTACATTCTGAATCTAAGCTAGCTTCATTGTTGTGAAACAAGCCATGTTATTCAAACTAGACTCGTTAAGAGTTCTTTTGAGATGACAACTAAAAGAAGCCTATTACTCAAATTCAACTTTCGAGCTTGTGATTGGACTAAACTTTGAAATTCTGGCTCATTGAGATAGGCTGGAGAGCAACACATCTCCATTTCTTTCATTCGCCGCCCAGCAAACGGAGACTTTCGACGCTTACGTGCGCAAGAGCACATTGGGGTTTTTGTTTTGTCATTGTATTTGGTGAATTTATATTTTTTAATTATTGGGTTTGATAGTTATTTTGTTGTGTTACTTTCAGCAGAAGGCACAGACAGACCAACAAACCAAAATCCATTTAATCAGTAATTAGTTTCATATATGTACAAGACAGGGAATACCATAATATGGGTGAAGAAATGAACATACCAATTATATGTAGGGGCTAAAGTGATTTATTGTATTTTAGTATAAGTTAGGTAGAGTGATGAAATTAATTTCCTCAACGCCTCGTTTGTTCAGGAATGTCATATCCAGAATTTGTTTATTTTTTTGCACTTCAGATTTGAAAAATTATAATATTTCTTAGAGGGGAATATAATTATCTAATTTATATTTTATCTCCCTTTATATTTCCTTTTTATTTACGAAAATTTGAGTATTAATTACGAAAGTATCACTCGCCTACTCATATTTCTCTTATCTTCTTCTTCCTGAAAAATACTCAAACAAATCTCTTATAATTTTTTAACTCTCTTTAATAAATTTCATCTTCTATTATATCTCTGAAAACTTACTATATTTCTTCCGTATCTATTTTTTTAAAAATTTTGACCGCTAACAAATGCACCGTAATAGTTTTTTTTTTCTTACAATCCTTGACTTTTTGGTAAATTCATGCAATTGTGAGTAAAATTGTTGGTTGAGGCACATAAATTTAAATGTGGTTCTCGTCTTTCCGGACTCTTAAAGAATATAAACACGATATGTTTATCAGTACGAGATTGATAACTTTGAATTAGATTATAAAAATGTGTCGATGAAGTAGAACACATCAAATTTGAATTGAACCCGAAAAAATATTTCCACATAGGGAGGAAATGCAAAAGACCTTAAAGAAAAAGAGAACATTTTTGGATTATGATTATCATGATTCGCAAATTGACCCATGCCATTTATTATCATTGGTAAGTTGGTAAATTTTGGATTATGATTATCATGATTATTTACTTTAAAAACTTACATAAATAGTAAATATTCTTGTGTAGCTTTTTATAAGTTCGAATTGTTTGATTATATATAGATTATATGATAGCATATAATTATGCAAATTTCAAAAGGGCCCCTAATGATTTTGTAGCAGTACTCTCCATCATTTTTGAGATTGACAACTGAAAAAAGTCAATTAATCAAAGATTAGTGTTATACAATTAAGTGCACAGGTACAGAAATATTTGTGTCCGAATGTGTGCATTTCAATTTATGTGCATAGATTTTCTCTAGCTTAATGAATTCAACTTTCGAGTTTGTCACTAGACTAAAAAAACTCATTCTCAAGCTTCTAAACAGTTAAAATCCAAAAATAAAAATGAAAACATACAAAAGAACTCCCAAACACTCCCTAACTTTGAACTAGCTATTAAGACCATCTCCATTAGACATTTTAAATGATATTTGCTAAGAGTAGTTGTATGGAAAAAAGTGAAACTCACTCACATGAGTAATTATTTATTTTCCCTGTTACTATCTCTCTCATGTCACGCGCCTGCCACACGTAGATTTTGTAGTTAAGTGTCTAACTCTATTGGTTATAATTTCTTCTTGTTATGGCCGATGCTTGTTTTGCGCGCGTGAACTAACCCAACAAATAAGGAAAGGATGACATCGCATGATCTGATTGTCGAAAATATTGGGTGTTGGAAGAATACAACCAGCGTTTGCGTTTGTCTTGCAAGGTAAAACAGCTCAATGGGACATAGAAACACCGATCTTCGTCCGCATGTCGAACTTCACTGCGTCTGTCTCTCTCTCCCACAAAGAATTTCAAAATACGAAGAAAAATATGTAAACGAATTTCCAGTGTTGTAGTCCGAATTTTTGGTACTTAAATCATGAAACAAGACTATTAATATTTATAGAGCCAATAAAGGATTTTTTTAGCTAGAAAACATATGGACTTTTCAATTGTATGCATCAATAAAAAGACCTTTGGGTGATAGAAATAACCACATGCATGAATAAAACTTTTCGATTCTTGTGAGACCTTTCAATATCTCAAATTCATTCACCGAAAAAGTTCATAACTCTTTCAAATTTCCAACACTTAACATATTTTTGAAACTCGTTAGCTATTTCGACCTAATTGATTGGAAAAATTCATGATTTCGATTCACTTCATTTTCCTCACGAAAAATTAACTCAAAATACTACCGGAAATAGCTTGATCCAAGCAGCGGTTCATAAAACAGTTCTTGTCAGCATTTTGAACAACTGCTTAGATCAAGTCTTTTTTGGTAATATTTTGAGCTAATTTCTCGCGGGTACCCTTAAAAACATATTTCAAACGTATTGAACGATTCCTGTCATTAAAATCCAATCAGGAATGATGAGTTTAGATGTTGGTCTAAAAAAATATTTGTCCACAGAGCCGACCCCATATAATATGTATGTGTGTGTGTGTTTTTGTTTTCTTGTGCTGTGTTCGTAATGTGGGATAGATTCATGTATTAAGTTTGTGAAAACTTATTAATTTTTGTTAAGTGTTTCGTGTGGCGGTGGGGTTAGTTGGCGACGGGATGCGTTCAAAATAGTTCCAAAAACGTTATTTTCACCTCTATTATTCAATCAACACAAGAAAAAAAGATGAAGAAAAAAAAGCCCCTAACCCAGAAATTTAGCGAAAGACTACACGTGACTCCAGATAGGAGTATTAATTAAACCAGATTGATACTTATCCAAAACAAACGACGTGTACGTAATTTCTACACATTTCCTTTTTTTCTTCTTCATTTTTTAAAAATTAAATAAAATTTTCTCAATTTCTATTAAGTTTACGTTAATTTTTTTTTTTGAGATAGTTATTTATCTTGACGAAAAGAATCTACAAAATAAAAAATATATATAAGAAAAAACTAATTCGAAGCATACTCATAATTTCAAAAAAAATACATCTATTGATCATTAATTAATAATTACATAACGTAAATGAAATTGTAGAACAAATTGAAGTAACTTGAACAGAACTTATACGAAATGTAAGATCAGAACTTGAACAAATATGAATACAATACCAAACTGAGTTGTGTGTATACACAATTCTCTTAAGACTGATTTTGTCGTCTCACTATAGATATTTGAGGATAACAAATGAGACATTTATCTCTCAGGATAAAATGGCTCAATCGAACGAAGAAGCACCAATCTTCGTTCGTTTTTCGAACTTTAATGTGCTTGTCTCTCTCTCGCTCTCTCCCTCCCTCAACGAACCGGAATATAGGATCAAATTGTAATGAAATATTGTAGGCAAATTGTTAATGAAATATTGCGGGAAATTTCATTGTGTACTCAAATCAAGAAAAGGGACTGAAATTTATAGAGCATTAAAAAGACATTTGCATGCATTGCCTGGAAATCTTTGAATTGCATGAATGAGAGAAGAAATCTTTGGGTGGTAGATATCAATCGCATGCATGAATGAGACTTTTCAATTGTTTCAAGAAATCCTCCGATTATCTTAAATTCATTCGCTCAAAAAGTCCAAAATCCTTTTACAATTTCTAACAAAAGTCACAAAAAAGTTTGCTAAAAACGAAAATTGTTTGAGAAGTACTTTTTTTTTATTGTTTTTGGTGTCTTTAGCGTCATAATCCTTTCTAAATTTCTTTTCAACTAATTTTTTTTATACTTTTTTTATTCCTACCGTTGAGAAGAATGAGAAGACGTAAGACAATTAACGAAAGCCTAGACAAAAAATTACGAAATATCATAATACCGATTGTCTATAACAAAAAATAATTTAGTTGAAACTCAACGTATCTAAAGAATCGCATAATGAAGAGAGATTCTTATAAATGCAAACCTCTTCCCTCGAGGGATGGAGCCAAGGAGGGGTTAGTAGGGGCTGTTGCCCTCGTAAAAAAGAAAAAAACTTTTATTATTATATAGAAAAAAATAAATTTTCTATAAAGTATATAGAGTCACCCTTGCTAAATATTTTGAAAAATAGTAATGAATACATATACTCTGTCCCTGCTTCCCTCCCTTTTCAAAATACTTCATTTGTCCCATATTATTATTATTAGGCTTATATTTTATTTTGAGATGTACCGAAATGAATGTCATCTTGGACATTTAAAGAAAAAAGTGTATAGGTTTTCGTAAGCTAGTTGTTATATAAATGACGAAGGGTTCATCTGACATGTATTATTTATTAAATTATGTTGTACAAAATAAAACTTAATTTAACTCAGTCGATATGGACTAAATTATTTGTTGTATGTTTTGATCGATTTTGACTTCATAGGATAAACTTAATTGCGTCTTTTATTTTTATTGTACACTCTTACCACGTGGTACGCATCAAAATCCAAAATTCTACTTTACCTAGAAAAATTTAGCCCAAATTAACGTAAGTTGTTAAAATTAAAGTAACCAATAAATCAATAATTTAATTTTCCCAAATGAAGCCTTCTAATTTTAAAAGTACAAAAGAATACAGACTCTTTAATCAAACTTTCAAATGATACATACGTCAGTCGTATGTCCCCTAAAAAGTTGAGTTCTCCAGATGAGCCGAGCAATATCGAGAAATGCTATTCGCAAGGAATTCTGTAGGAAATTGTGCAGGAATTACATAACGGAGTTTTTTCTTGCTTAGAAAAAATTCTTCTTTTCTCAACCCTGTCATGAAATTCCTATGCGATTCCCTGCGGAGTTCTTTGCGAATAACATGAGTCAACAATATCTACAAAATGATTAAATATTTAGAGTAGGTGCGTGTGTGTGTGAGAGAGAGAGAGGGGGGAGGAGAGAGGAAGTTGCATTCTGTCGACAATGATGGAAGTGAAGAAGTATAATGAAGAAAAAAGAAAGGGGTAGTTAGATTATGAAAAGATTAATTTGGAAAGCTATTCATGAATGATTGATTAGTTGTTAACCACTACAATGTCCAAAAAGCATGTGAGATTCCATTATAATTTTGTTTGTTAATTTTTTTAATAATCTGATCTCAGTTTATACATACATCAATTATTATTTTTCGTTAATATTTTTGTTGACGTACCGGTATTATTTCTTCTTGTTATTTTAATTCTACGTATTTTTGGTTCTCTGGGAGATTGATTGGGCCATTTCCTGCCATAAATTTTTTATGTGGTACAAATACGGTTATTATTATCGGATCAATTTAATTTTTCTCAATCGTCATTCATCTGCCCAAGAAATAAAACTCGTAAGGATAACAAAAGAAAAAATAAATGTTTATCAACAAACACTTAAATAGTTTTTTTTTTTCATTTTCATAATTGACTAAGATTATTTGCTACATATATTTTCTATTACTTTCTTTACCCTGTCTTTGGAAATATTTAGAAACACAAATTATTCGTGTACATCCGGACACATATGTGTCCCGACCGTCGAATGTACGTTTGGCTCACGTGATTATGGATAACTTCATGTGTATTCGATAATTTCGGACACATCTGTTGTAACGATTCGCTCCCGCCTTGTACAATATTGTCCGCTTTGGTTGCCCCAAACCCAATGGACTTCCTAGTAGGGTCACCCATCCCTGGATTGCTCCAAGACGAGCACGCTTAACTATGAAGTTTCAATGAATTTTGGCACCCTCACGGCTTTTAAAAGGCCTTATACAAAGAAGGTTCATAATCTTATAAATACCACTGAATTTACATCCACCAAGCGATATGAGACCCTTTACCACCCATTCGGACGTCCTATTGAGACACCATCTCCTGGACGCCGGCCTCACAGCTGGCACAACGGCCTTGCTGGGGTATCATATCTGTATCCGAATGTGGACGAATAATTTATATTTCTGAATTAATTCTTTTAGAAAGTTAATTTTTTGAGATATTTCCATAAGTATAACTCCTTGTTTCCAAGATTCGAAGAAAACGTATTTCAATTATGAATTATTGCATCCAGCTATAATCCTATATGGAGTTCTCTATGTGCGCATATACAAAACAGCGGATCGGTCCGGGGGTTGGTTTATGGCCCGGTGCGGGTAAAATTATATTATTTTTGTCCGTAAATTGTTATCAAAATTATGAAAAAATATGGGATGAAAATAATATAGTTTTGTGGAATAATTTTTTAAATAATTTACATATTGTTTTGCTTGCCTGCACTATAGAACTAGGGGTGTAAGACTAAACCGGAAAACCGGACCAAACCGGTAAACCAGACCAAACTGCCGGTTCGGTCCGGTTTTGGGAGCAGACCGGTCCGGTTTGATTTTTTTTGAATTGTTTCGATTTGGTTTTCGGTTTTTGAGTTTTTGGGACCGGACCGGTTTTAACCCTAAGTGATTTTATACTTTACAGTTTTAAGTGTTTAGGTTCTTTATGTCTCACTCCCTCTGATTTTGTATTTTTTTACTGAGTTCGTGTACTTATTTTAGTGATTTCTGAGTTCCGGTCTTCATATACTAAGTTATGTTTTTGAGTTATTTGTTTACTGATTTCGCATTTGATTTGTGGGTTCATATATTAAGTTATTTTTCTGATTTCTGAGTTATTTTTTACATTTTTTTGATGATTTTGGCCCAAAACCACTCAAATCGGAAACCGGACCAAACCGGAGCCAAAACAGGCCGAGCCAAACCGGACCAAACCGAACACCATCGGTCCGGTTTTCGGTTTACGTTTTCCTCAAACCGGTCAACCGGTTTGGTCCGAGTTTGTAGAGCAAACCGAACCGGTTACACCCCTATATAGAACTGTAGTGCGAGCTCGAATCTCAAAATAGCAGGCAATTGCCCCCACCCCACCTCAAAAACCAAAACAAAAAGTCGTCCGAAACATATGTTTTCCTAGCATTACTTAAACCAAAAAAAGAAAAAACCCATAACATATGATGCGTAATATAACATAGTCAAAAGTTGGGCTTGGACGAAGGAATACTCGATCCAAATGACTCGATCAATATGGCTGCAACTGTTTTTTGTTTGTTTTCCAGGTGATTCAGTCCTGACGCATGATATCTGACCTAACGTCCACTACATCATACACAACGTCAATAATAGTGACGGTTATTGATGACGCCACCAAGAGCATGTTTCGGCCATGCTAACTTAGAATCCAAGCCAAATTTGAATATATGGTGGCTTGAAAGCCCTAAATGAGTATGCTTTATCACCTTAAGTTAAAATGCTTTCAGTTAAGCCGTTCTCCTCTAAGGAATAACTTAAGTATCGGAATGCCTTCTATCTAACAACGATCGGACAATACTAATTGATTCTTACTTTTGCATTTCATAAAAACATCAAGAGACCTTCAAGACAAATAACTTATAGGGACTATCAACGGGACAAAGGACTCCACAATAATATTGAGGTGATTTTTGGGTACTTCGAGTGAATATAAGTTGTGGTCCAAGCATTCATTGGGATTCTCAGTACCTTGTTAACCACGATTTTATTTTATTATTTTACTTGACATTCTAGCTATTACTTTTTTTTTTTTTGATTGATTAGTTATTTTTATTAAAAATCCAGATTTGATACGTAAGTTGAGATTTTGTCAATAATAATATTAGAAGAGTTTATATTTTTTTCTCTGAAATTCTTTTGCTATATTTTTTTTATCCTTTATGATTAATTAAATTTTTTGTTTGCTCACGAATAAAATAATAGGTGGTCCTAATGCATTTGTGGGAAATAAAGCTAAGCCAATAGGAGCCAATTGTATTCTTGTTTGATTAGTTATTTTTATTAAAAATTTAGATTTGAGACGTAAGTTGAGATTTTGTCAATAATAATATTCGAAGAGTTTATGTTTTTTTTCTCTAAATTCGTTCGAGTATTTTTGTACCCTTTATAATTAATTAAATTTTTTGTTTGCCCAAAAATAAAATAATAGATGGTCCTAATTCATTTCTTGGAAATAGTACTAAACCATTAACGGCCAATCGTCTTCTTGTTTGATTAGTTGTTTTCATTAAAAAAATATATTTTTTCCTGAAATTCTCTCGTGTATTTTTTTGATCTTTTATGATTAATAACTATTTTTGTTTGGCCACAAATAAAATAATAAATGGTCCTAATGCATTTCTTGGAAAAAGGGCTAAGCAAATAGGGGCCAATTGTCTTCATATGTGAACCCGACAAAAACCAATAAAAAAAGGGAGGTGAAAAAAAAAAATTTAATGCAATGATTGACTTGACCGAAATAAATTCACTATTTTTTAAATCCTTGAGAGAAAAAAAATAAATACCAATCTCGATGTGTCTGTTATTTTATTGGTTTTTTCATTTGCACTTCTAAGAGGAATTCTATTGAAAATTAACCGCCAAATAAAAAATTAATAATTAAATTTCTTTGACTTTTATCTCACAGAGACATCTTCTGTTGACTCCAATGATTGTGACATATTTTATTTCTCCTCCTCTAATTATTGAATAGAGTGAAAGTGAAGAAATAAATAATATCAAAGCTCAAGCATCAATAAGAGAATAGTCAGTGAATATTATTTCAACCCTTACAAGCAAAAGATAGGAGAGAGAAACAGAGGGGGAAGAGAGAGAACAATGCACATACGGAGAGCGCGTTGAAAGTACTCCCCTTGAAATAGAAAGGTATGTTTAGCCACACTACTGATTATTTCAAGAAAATAATGGGATTAATGGTAATTAGGAAATTTAAAAACAAAAATGAAAATTATTTTGTTGTTATGGAAAATAGGCAAGCAGAGTACAACCGACACATAATTATGCCCTGACCCTGATTATATGTGCCTTAAATCACGGAATACAACTCGAAAAGAAGATAAATAACTTAAGTCATGATTGTCGTCAAGATGAGAGCTGGTAATGACTCATCTAATGTGACATCTCGTTCGTGCATCTATCACTTCTAGAGAATTCAAAACGTGATCCGATAAAAACGGATAGAGAATTTGTACCCGCAATACTTTGCCAATTCGACTACCGCCAAGTTGGTTCAAACCATGAAATTAGTTTTGGTGTAATATTTTCTCTCCATATAGATCATGAATGTCAAGAAAGAAGGAGTAATAACATCACAAGAGATTGGCTTGATGTCTGAATTTGAGAGTTAAAATATATACTTTTTCAGTTTTCAAATTCGAAATCTTTTAAGAATTATTTAATCTAGTCGGATTAGTCTATATAAAGATTTGTCTTAATTTTAATTAAGATTTCAAATAATGAATTATAATATACTCTAAAAATTAATTAAAAACTTGAATATTTTGAATTATAAAAAAGAGGGAGTATAATTCATTAATTTCCCTATGCTGGTAATCTCAAGAGAGGGGGAATGGACAATTTGATGCATTGACGTTGAAGGCCCGGCATTTAACCTTTCTTCTCCTCTTTTTAGGGATGGAGAGAGAGGGAGGGAGAGAGAGAGGAAGGACAGAGAGGAAATTACTCTTTAGTATAACAGAAGGTCAAACGAACAGCACCGAACTTTGGCTATATAACTTCATCACAACCCAACCCAAAACCTTCCCCCTCGCCTCCCCTCTCTCTCTCTATCTCTCTGTTCTGTGCCTTTGATTTGCCTTTTCAACACCAACATAACCTCCTCCCTCAACAACCCAAGCCCCATTCAACCCTACAGTGCCATCTTACTGAACCCCACCACATCTGATTCCCCCCACCTACATCACACCTCTGTTTCCCTTGTTTCTTGCTTCTTAATTGCTGTGTTTCTTCTTCTTTGTCCATCAAACACCATTAATAACCTCAATTTCTGTCCCCATTTCACCGAATTCCCATCAGGGTCTGCCCATTCAACTCAATCGGTCTGTTTTCCCTGTTTTTTACCCACCTCTTAGTCCACCGATGGACAGAGAGTTCTTTCTCGGTTCTGGTATTCCACCGCCATTACACTTTGAACCGTCTTCCATGGCCAATTGGCAGCCTCAATCTTCGGATTTCTTGTTCAGCCCTTGTTGGGACAAGTCAACGGACCAGTATTCCAACTTTGAGTCAGCTCTAAGCTCAATTGTATCTTCGCCAGCTGCCTCCAATTCGACCATTTCTCAAGATAACTTCGTAATTCGCGAATTGATCGGGAAACTGAGCGCCGCTACCAACTCCGGCGAGATTTCCCCGCAGTCCCACACTTTGCTTGCGGCGACGGCGGCTTACATTGGGAACAGGAGTACAAACACTTCGCCTTCTAATTCAGTGCATTATCCAATTATGGACCACTTTGGGAACGAAAAATTACCCAATTTGGGGAATTCGATGCCTATGAATCCTAATTTGGTTTCAGCTGATCCTGGGTTCGCCGAGAGGGCGGCGAAGTTTTCCTGCTTCGGGAGTCGCAGTTTCAATGGAAGAGTGAGTCAATTGCCGTACAGATCTACTCCATTGATGGGAAGTGGAAAGTTACCTAGGATTTCGAGCAGTCCTTCACTCAAGGCAGATGAATCTCCAATGGGTGCTCCGGAAAACAACAATTTGACACAAACCCACGTGGAAACGAAGCCCACAATTGGCTCAGACACAAGATTTAACAAGGTATCTCGGTCTTCTACCTCGGATCGGACCGAACTCCTCAGTTCTAACGAAGGGTCCTCTGTTTCCGAGCAAATCCCAAGTGGGGAAATTGGGCTGAAAACACCAAGTGATTCCAATTCCAGGAAAAGAAAAGCAGTTTCCAAAGGAAAACCCAAGGAGATTGCTTCCAAGGTAAATTCATCACCAATGAAAAACAAAAACAAGCCCAATTTTATCTTCTTTTGATTCAGCTAAAAATTGCGAAAATTCTGTTCCAGGTAGCAGAGGCAGAGGATGACCCAAAAGCAAAGCGATCCAAATCTAGTGAAGGCAATGGGAGCGAAAATCGTTGTGTTAAAACGGAGGAGGATACAAAGACAGGGGATGAGGTCCAGAAACAGGATAACCCAAAGCCTCCTGAGCCCCCAAAGGATTATATCCATGTCAGAGCAAGAAGGGGTCAAGCTACTGATAGCCATAGTCTAGCCGAAAGAGTAAGAATCTCAGCCCAAATTCTATCAATAATTCTCTTAATTTCCCCACAGCTAATTCAGAATTAACATCCCCATTTTCTGGTATTTGTGCAGGTTCGGAGAGAGAAGATCAGTGAAAGAATGAAACTTCTCCAAGATCTTGTCCCAAATTGCAATAAGGTGTGCCAAAATGTTCTCATAGAAACTTAAGCCAGAGTAAAAAATTCAGTGAATTGTTGATCAAAATGACTTAATTGGACTGCGAATTACCATTTCAGGTGACTGGAAAAGCTCTTATGCTTGATGAAATCATAAACTATGTGCAGTCATTGCAGCGTCGAGTCGAGGTAAATTCGATCGCCCTTTTTTTCAATCTGATTGCAGAATTGAGTTCCATGGCTAACTGGGTATTCATGGTTTATTCTGCAGTTTCTTTCTATGAAATTAGCTTCAGTGGATTTCCCAATGGATAGTATCTTGGCAAAGGATGTAAGTATATACTATATGGTACTTTTTTTGTACATTTCTATGTCCAAAGTTTTCTTATTTTCTCCGAAACTGATTCCATTAAAATTCCAGGAGTTTCAGCCTAATGGTTCACTGTCTCATCAAATATACCAAATAAATTCCTCAGCATCTGCTGCTTTCTTTGGACACCAGACCAAGGAAACCTCAAAAGTACATGCCAATTTTTCCAATGGTACAATGGCCCATTGCTCAATAGACCCCATGAACGCCAATTTATCCAGAAATAATTCATTGCAATTAACTCCCATCGACGAATTCGGACACGGCCTTCCTCAGGTATATTAATTTCTACCCAATTCGTGAAGAAAAAAAATATTTTTAAGTCTTTAAAAAAGATTATATCTAATTCTTCTTCTCAACTTGAAATGTCCAGTTCCCAACATTGTGTGAAGATGACCTCCAAAGCATTGTTCAGATGGGGTTTGGCCACAACCTTGAACTGTGATCAACATTCATTCAATGCCCAGATGGGAAGAGAGAGAGGGGGGCAGAGAGGAGAGAGGGGGAGATGTATATAGAAAGATTCTTCATTCTAAGTGGTGATTCAATGTACTGCTAATTAATCTATCATTTTAGGACTAATTAAGAGAGCATTTTGTTTCTCTTAGCTTTTTAAATTATCAGTAATTTGGTATTTCCCAATCCCTTTGTTTTGGGTGGGTTTTCTTTTTTAAGTATCCAATGTAAAATCCTAGACCCCAAGTCTTTATTTTTGGTGCAAATTATTCCTGTAGCACCTCATTTATGTAAGATATATATAATTGTGCTAGTAGAGAATGAGAAGGAAATTATATTTTTCCACAAGCTTTCATTTTCATATTCCTACTGTCTTCCACATTTGTACTGCATCACTGTGTCCCACATTTGTCTATTGAAAGCAACTTATATCAATTCAACAAGATATGTAAAATCTTAAGAACCAACTCTCTATTTGCAAAGTCCATATCCAAATACTGAAAATCTTTTTGTTTTATAATTCAGAATGTCCAGACAAGCTTACTCGCATCTCGACTAATCTCTGGGAGACCAATCATACCGTTCACTAACCGGTGTCCCAATTAAGGCCAGAGCAAAACCCTGTATGGATTGACCCATCAGAACTGATGGATTTGGAGGAGCTGTAATGCACGTGTAGTGCGGACAAAACAACATAGTTTTGGCCGTTTTGCTCTCCAAATTACATTATTTTAATCCTATGTGTTTTGATAACAATTTGCGTCAATGTTAAAATAATATAGTTTCGAAGGCAAAAAGAGTAAAACTATGTCGTTTTGCTTGCACTGCACGTGTACTATAAAAAGCTGCACTACAACCTCCTCAAATCTAGAATGGATAATGCTAAGATTTCGAACCTGAGAACTTAAAAGAGAACAAACTCCTAAATTCCAGATCTTAACCCCACATGTGTCTTGAAAGCAACTTATATCAATTCAACAAGATTTGTAAAATCTTAGAAACCAAGTCTGTATCTGCAAAGTCCGTAGCCACATTCTCCAAATCTATTTCCACAAGCTTTCATTTCTCAACCTCATCTAAATTCAACAAGATAATATGATAATCAAAACAGTTCCAATTAGTTTTAATACTTGCTTATGTTATAAATCACTGTTTTTGATAACTCAAATGATTTTCGGATCAGCTTACAGCTTACGCCCACCTCGAATAATTTTAAAAGGATTAAGCTCATCACTTACTATTGATGGGTCCGATTAAAATCGAAACAAAACTCTGTATAGATTAGCTCGGAGGTTTCGAACATGAAATTTAAGAGTCAGACATTGAAGACAAAAACCCTCTTGGATTTATAGTATAAGCACTGTTAATTGCGTAATTTAGGTTGATTTGATTCCAACTTAATGTTGTAACCAGCTGTGTTAGTGGGCTCCCCCAGCTCTCTCTCAAAAAAAGTCCAATATGTATGATTAAGACTGTGTGATTAAGACTTTTAGTCAATTATATTTGAGCTGGAGCCAACCATAATTTCTGGAAAATCTTGGGGGTCCTGTAATTAATTTCCACAAAATTAACCAGAAAAACAGAAGCTTCTGTTCTCTTTTATTTCCTGTACAAAGAAAATAATAAATCAAGTTGGAAAAAAAAAAGAGTTTCTACTGTTCAATTTGTCAGAAACCTAACAATTTAAATATCATCCTCAAAAGAATCCCAGGTTGGCTTGGTGATATTGTGACCAGACCCAATGAATCTGTAGCCTTTAGTATCTTATCTCTCTCACTTCCTCTCTCTCTCTCTCTCTTTCTCTCTCTATATCTATATGTGTGTATATTTTTTTTTCTAAAAAAGCAGTAATTGTTAACAGGAAAAGGGTAATGTAGTGGAGTTCAGGTATGGAAAGATGCTTATGGAAATAGATTAATCATTTAATGAGAGGTGGTTAGTAAAATCCAACTTCTAGGGTTTAACAAAAGATTTCTGGGTTGCAAACCTTTTTGTATTTTTTTATTAAGGGTTCAATTATTGGTCTGGAAATTACTCTGATATAATGATCAAGAAAGATTCTTTGATAATGATATTTTGCTTAGAAAGGTTAAGCAACAAATTGTAAGATATGGAAATTTTTTTGGGTCCCCAATTTAGATGAAAAGAAGAACCAATCGTGGTGCGACACATGTTCGGTTGTTGAATTTTTATTTATTTGTTAAGATATTTTTCTCATGCTTGGTGAGGTTTTTTTTTCCTTTCTTTTTTATATTTTTGTTTTTGATTTTGTGGGCACAAGAGAAGATCCTTGGTGGTTAAGGTTTCTCCTACACCAGTTCTGCATTTTGTGATTGTTTGATCTATAGCTACTACTACTATATAGCAAACAAAATTTACCCCAGACAAATTAGATTCCTCCGGCGTAAAATATCACATTGTTCAAAGAACCTTAGATGTCGTAATCAATTTTATGTCAAGTCTGATTTTTTATGAGCAGACCAGTAACTTTCACAGTGACGCAAGTGAAACTCATAACCATTTGGCCTGCGATATTTGTGTGGTTTTTAAATTATTTTTTACCCAAAAAGAATACCCATTTGGCTTAATTTATTTGTAGAAGAAGTCCTAGTTTGTGTGATTTTTCCTATTAGTTTGTCCTATACAGGACAGAAGGGTGAAAAACAAAGATGCCCATACGTACCCAAAAGGGCCATACACCTATAAGGACAATTTAGTCATTACTCCTTCAAAGTCAAGCAAAATACTTCATTAATTAAATAATTTAATCTAAATGATATCAACTGAATTAAGTTTCACTAGGTTTTTTTTCAAACTATATTAGTATATAATTAACCTAAAAAAAACTAACCTACTAAAAGGATTGGTTTTCTAATCCAAAAACTTATAGTGGAGCATCTCCCCCTTGGTTTTTTGTTCTGTTTTGCAAATTTTATACCATAAGAATTTTCTTTTCTAGGAGCTAGGCTTATGCCTAACCAAATTTCTAGGGACTAGCCCTTGTCTCATTCTCCTTCTTGTCTACTTTACATGCTTCAATATTTCTGTTCCTTGTCTCAAACCCTATTGATGACGCGACGAGTCTTTTTATTCTGATCGCGCGATAAATTTAAAGAACTTAGATACATGCGTATCGGTTCATTATAGGGAATCGAGTTCTAGTGTCATAATCAAATCTTGAATTTCATATCGTTATATTCGGTGAAAATTCCGAGTCTCCGCGAATTAGCTTTTCATATTTTACCAGAAAGACAAGAAAATGAAATGCTGCCAATCAAGTTTTTGTTAGGAGAATCTGAAAGGATTTGGTCTTTTTGCAGCCCATGGAAATGATCATAAATTAGGTGAGGCGTCCATTAATAAAAGTCGCTCTTTCACTTCCCCCCCTTTTTTTTACTTCTCCTCATTTACCATAAATAGCTTTTTACCCTTTCAGTTGGAAATAGTGCTTTTCTAATATATACCAATCTCGTTTTTGGTTTTGAAGAATATGAAATCTTGTCTACAAAGAACTCGCAAATTACATTTATTCAAGCGAGTGAGAGAGAGGTAGGCGCACGAAGGTTCGACAAACAGACGTAATTAGATTTTACTCCGTTTGTATGAGCTGTTTTACCCTAGGAGATAGACGTCGAAGTAGTGTTCCAACACTCACGGTGAGGCGACGATTTTATCTTCAAGGGACTGTGTAAAACACAATACTCAGTTCGGTTTGATCTAAATCTGACTCATTAACGGTTTGCATATTTCTATTGTTTGTATTATTCATGTTTTGTAAATATTTAATTCGATTATCAATGGAGATAGATGTATATTTTTTGAAAATCCCCAGTAATGTACGAATATGTTGCGTTCACTTTTCCCTACAGCTACAACTACTCTATAGCAAATAAAATTTATCCAGAAAAATTAGATTTTTCCGGCTTAAAATATCACATTGTTCGAAAAACCCTAGATGTTGTAATCAGTTACATGCCGAGTCTGAGTTTTTATGACAGGCTAGTAAATTTCACTATAATGCAAGTGAAACTCACGTTATTATAAGTTTCACTACTTTTTTTAAAACTATCTAGTTAACCTAAAAAAAAACTAACCTACTAAATAAGATTGGTTTTCTGATCCAAAAATTATAGTGGAGCATCTCCCCCTTGGTTTTTTTGTTTTGTTTTGCAAATCTTGCACCATAAGAAAAATTGTTTATTTTCTAGGAGCTAGGCATAAGCCTAATCAAATTTCTAGGGACTAGCCCTGGTAGATCTCATTCTCGGAATTGGGAAGGTTGTTCTGCACAATGCACATTAGCACGCGCTGCGAGCCAAAATGATGTCATTTTGACATTCAAAATATTGCCCAAACAATTGAACGGTGACCGAATAATTTTCGGTTAGTGTTTTACGTGCCAAAACGACGTCGTTTTTGCACACAAGACGGACTATTGTGTGTAATGCACAGCAGCCTCCCCTGGTCCCTCATTCTCCTTCTTGTCTACTTTACATGCTCCATTTATCCTCTTTGTGTCAAACCCTTTTTATGATGCGACGAGTCTTTTTATTTTGATCACGCGATTGACTTAAAGAATTAACTTAGATACAGGCGTATTTGTCCGTAATAGAGAATCACAATCTAGTGTCATAATCATATCTTGAATTTTATACCCATTATATTCGGTGAAAACTCCAAGTCTTCGTGAATTAACTTTTCATATTAGTGTCATAATCGTATCTTGAATTTCATACCCATTATATATGGTAAAAACTCCGAGTCTTCAGGAATTAACTTTTCATATTTTACCAGAGAGAAAAGAAATTGAAATGCTGCCAATCAAGTTTATTGTTAGGAGAATCTGAAAGGATTTGGTCTTTTTGCAGCCCCTGGAAATGATCATAAATTAGGTGAGATGTCCATGAATAACAGTTACTCTTTTCACTTCCTTTTGCTGTTTTTACTTCTCCCTATTTACCATAAATGGGTTTTTACCCTTCCACTTGGAAGAAATTTTAAGTCGCAAGTCATTATCATTTGCTTCAACAACTATATGCATCACATCATGCTCTCCAACTGTAAGGCAGACGAGAGAGTTTTAGAGTCTCATTCTGACCTATTTTCGGTACGGGATTGTTAAGATTCGTCAATTTAATTCGATGCATTTCAAGATTCGGGTAAGACGTGTTGTTTGTCACTTGGCCAATACTAACTAAAAGGCAATTCAATGCTTAAATCAAGACATGTATGACAAAACACAAAAGAAATTACATTGGTAATTGATTGCGTAACTTGTTAGATTTTGTAATCTCCTTTATATGGGCAGTTACTACAATTATTTCTAGATCCTTTCTTGAATGATCGAAGATTCTATTTTGCAGTTTTTTCATAGCTTTCGGGTTTTCAAACGTAATTTCTTTCATAAGAGTAGGCCTTCCATATGGAGGTCTTACCATAATCATGAAATTCCCATACCACGCTCCTTTCCGTAAGATCTGGATCCTCTCATGATCATTCGGACAACGGGTCAGATCTTTGGCCCGACAACGGACAAGGTTGCCGACTCAGCCTACTGCCCATTCTTTGGACCAGGCATGCATTCTGGCGCCTAGTATGTCTATACCGACTACCAGCACAACCTACTAGGACCCATTAGCCTGACCAATCGAAACGACTCAAATTTCTGCCCACTACACTAGGCAATATATAATTCATTGCGTCACATATATCAAGTAACTACTAGGCCTAAGTTCAAGACTAATCCCAGGACGAGCATATGTGATCCCGCCCCACCAACAATCATGCACCACTTGTGTCCACATTTTCAAAGGCATCCCTCTCCTTCAAGCCCTTATGCATATTATTCTTTCCGAAAGTTATTGCCCCCACCCATCATTCGCCCTTTATTAATATAATTAGCGCAACAATTTTTTCCCCATAAATCTTTGGAGAAATTTTCTCTCCAAACACAGCTAAAGTAATGTCAGGAACACAGACGTTTTGGATACATCTAGACACAAATATGTTCAAAATTATTAAATACACGTAAAGTCCTTGCATCTAACAGTTATAAATACATCTATGTTCCGATGTGTTTGGAACTTTTTCTAAAGAGCTCTGTCTTTTCTTCCGCATGTCTAGGTACTGTTGGTATCATCGTAGGCAAAAGTTTTTGTACTGTTTTTTGAGTACCATTTTCTTTTGGACCAGCAGTTCTTATCCATGTCACCATCAAACGAGTTTTCTTTGTCCTTCTTCCTTTAGCATGACTAGTTATTCTTTCCGATTTATTTGTTCAATTTTTTATTTTCACATATCTCAAAATATTTGTCCATTTTTAAAATTGGCTTGTGAAAGTTATCTTAATGCCTCTTCTTTTTTAAAAAATTACACACTTTGGGAAACTTGTACTCTTATTTAATGCTTAAAAAGTTAGGAGGATTTTTGAAAAGTTAAAAGTTTTAAACGTAATAATTGTGTTCATTTAATAAATTGAAAATTTTAAAATAAATAAACAAATTGGGACGGAAGGAATACCATTTTAGTAGGTTCTTTGCTGGCATATAAGAAAGTTGATGCAAGCTACAATCAAGGGGTAATTGAATGGACCCGCCAACAGCAAATATGATTGTGGATTTCCTTAAAAATGAGCCCCCTCCCTCTGTGACCCTTTACCTAAAGTTCATCAATTTTGGCTATCATTTGTTTTCATGCTTCAAACATAAGCAAGAAAATTGAGACCAACCCAAATGAAAATGACCATACTCCATCATGTTGCTAACTCTCATCTACCAAAATGCATAGCGTTGAAAATTCGAAAGGTTGGTGTAATTGAATTGGGACATCGAAAGATCTTCTGATAATTGAAAAGTCTCGACCGTTATGCATTCTAAGAGTCTCCACTAATGTTTTCACTTCCTTTCATTCATGCCCACTTTCTACCTTTCATGGATAGATGCTCAAAAGTCTTTCGGTTACTAGCAAGCCAATGGTCCCGCTTGACTCCGCGAATTTCGTCCAAGGAATTACTCCGGAACTATTCTTCAAGTGAGAAAGAGACAGACACTAGTAAGTTTGACAGGCGAACGAGGTTAGGTCTTACCTAGTACGTGGAGCCGTTTTATCCTGGGAGACGACGCCAAAGTTATCCTCGAACACCCACGGTGAGACGGCGATTTAGTCCTAAAGGGACTGTGTTAAACATAAGACTCGATTCGGTAATATCTTTACCTTTTTGTATTTCGATTCCTGTTATGTATTATTGTTTCAATTCTGTATTTTGTTGATTCGTTCATAATATAAATGGATGTATATTTTCTGAATTTTTCATACATTATATTAATCTATCTCATAGTAATTTTCCTACACATAGCCTCCTAAGTAAATTCGGATTCATATATGAAATGTTAGATTCTCTGTAAATTTGGATTTGTATTTAGTACTGATTGTCTAGTGCATGAACATGTGGAGTCCTTTAATCCTGGCTGGAACCCGAAAACTTCTTAGATCTCTCAAGTACTGCAAAACAAGAATCAATTAGTTTTTGTCCAACCGATGTTATTCGGAAAGTACTCCGATTCTAAGTCATTCCATCAACCAAAAAGCTAAGATAAAATAGAAAGTTTAGATGAAAGTACTATTTTGATAGAGGGTAGCAATATAGCATGTGTGTACTTTTCGCCTGATATTATCTTTTATACACGAACCAAGCTTGGGTTTTAAGTCAGCATATACGAAGTAATATTCTCCCATGACTTCAAAAATAACTGTCATTATGCATGATGTACCGGACTTCAAGTTAGATGCCACGTGTTATCAGAGCCGGCCCCGGGGCTTGGGCAACCCCCCGGCACGGGGCAACCAAAAAAAATAATTTTTTTTTGCATATATAAAAAAATATTTTAATTATTTTGTAAAAAATTATTTTAGAATTGTCTATTTCCTTCACATCATTGATCAAGCTTTTACATTACTTAGGCTCCGTTCAGTTGTCGAAAACATTGTATGAGAAAATTGTTCTAAAAAAAATTAAAGTGAAGTCAAGTAAAATAAGAGGAAATCTATATTCTTGTGTGTGTTCATTTACCAAAAAAATCTTGTAAAAAATAAAAAATCACTTGTTCATTTATCAGAAAAAAACACCGAGAATATTTTTTTCTGAATTCAATGGTTAGTTAAGAACAAAATTAATTTTGAGAGCTATACTTTTAAAAAAAATTCTTTCAACCATCATGAAACTATTTCATAAAAATCAAAATGTCGTCATGCAAGTTTAAATAATAAAAAATATATATTTGCAGTCCACTAAATTAAACAAATAACAATATAAACATATACTTTCATTCCAGTAACTAATGAGAGAAATAATATGTATTTAATATATTAGATATGTATATCATATATAAATATAATAGAATATATATATTATGTAACATAGTAGATGAACTTAGATATATATACATAATGGGAAAGACTAAAGAGACCAACACTTTTTTAGACCAATATTAGACCAATGTCTAATATCTTGATTTTCGATTAAATTTTAATGATCCGAACCCTTCAATGTGTTTAAAACATATTTTTAAGGGTACCCACGAGAAATCAGCTCAAAATATTACCGAAAAGGACTTGATCCAAATAGTGGTTTATAAAACAATTCCTGTCAGCATTTTGGACCACTGTTTGGATCAAGCCCTTTCCGGTAATATTTTGAGTTGATTTCTCGCGGGTACTCTTAAAAATATGTTTTAAATATATTGAACGGTTCGGATCATTAAAATTTAATCGAAAATCAAGAGTTTAGACGTTGGTTTAATATTGGTCTAAAAAGTATTGGTCTATGGAGTCATCCCCATACATAATTTATTAAATACGTTACACTAACATACATGATATAAAAAACTAATATGCGTTTACTTTTTGGCAACTTTCACTTTGAACCCATTGTATAAATATAATATATGACTATAATATATATTAAATATGTATAACATATGTATTACTATAGTTTTGGTATATATTCTACCGTGTAAAAAAAAGCAAGATAGCTTAAACTGAATATATTTTAAAATACATTTATAGTTATTGTATCGCTTGGTGTAACATTGTATTTAAATAGATTAATTATTTTTTATCCAATTTGTTTTGTATTTGTTTTTTATTAATATTTTGGGAAATATTAGTTCATCTCCAAAAAAAGAATCTAAAAAATACAAAATTATATCTAAAAGTTAATTCTTTTTTTTACTAAATATGAATAATAAACTAAAATATATCATATTTTGGTTATTTTTTGTATTTTCTAAGTTATCTTATTTTTTAACATAATTTTATAGTTTTTTGAATCTTTTGTTGAGACAACTCAATAACCCACAAAAATAGATGGAAAACAAAAATTATGGATTGTCATGCTTCGACGGAGAAGGACATTTTGAAGTTGAAATTGATAAAAACTTATATTCGGACTACCATGTCACATGAGAGATTAAGTGAATTGTCTATGATTTTAATTGACAATGAATACTTGAATAAGTTAAACTACAATGATTTAATTGAAAATTTTGTTTCAAAAAATACAAGAATAAATTTTTTTTTCTTTGAATCGGATCGTGGTAATCATAAAGCACTATGACCAGAGTTGTATTTTGATTTTGAATTTTTTATGTAATTCAACCTAAAAGTGTAATGTAGCCTTATTTTTATTCTTGTTTTGTTGTTTGATTATATGTTTTTTAATTTTATTATGACTTAATAATATTAAGTGGGCAACTAATTTAAAGCCGGGCTTGGGCAACCCAAATGTCGGGGCCGGCTCTGCGTGTTATGGCCGAGGTACATGGAGGCTATGTAGAAATGGGCTAGGCCATGTTGTTCGGATCTCTTTGTCGGGTCCTGAATCGGCATGGCCCGCACGATGTGCACCCGCCAAGTAAGGTTTCGCGAGGACGTGTGAGTCATTTTGAGCTTCGATCCGGCCCATTGAACTTCCCAGATAACTGGGCCTTACTCAGGCCATGGTCTGTACTCGGTGAGTCGGTGGCCAGGTGGCCCGCTGCAAAAACCAACCTACCAAAAACACCGACAAATCAGCGTTGAAGATGAAGTCGTCTTTTTTTCGCGATTTCAAGTCATTTTCCTCGAGTTTAAATTACCCAAAAAAAACGCCCTGGAGGTGGATATATAGATAAGTGTAATTGGAACCTTTCCCCTTCCCACTTTTGATTTTTCAATCTCAGAATCATCGACAAGTGTGCATTATTTGTAGGCAAAAAAATGAATGATGAAAAATTCTCGAGTTACTGAACCGAAGAAACACCAGTCGTCAACTACCTGTCGAACCGAGCTGCGTCTGTCTCTCTATTTTTCAAGAACACGAAAATAGGACTATGATAGTGTAGACAAAACTCCAGTGTCTAGAAAATGTGGGAATGTATCGAATATATACATACACGAAGAGGGACCTTTGGGCTGGGAAACTGTTGAGACTTTGAACCGCAGACATCAATGGAAGCAAAACCTCCGAGACTTTTGGACTGCAAACATTAATAGAGATAAAATTGTTGAAACCTTTCGGATATCTTGTGAGATCCGATATTATAAATTCATTCACCAACCGTACAAATTCCAACATTATTTTGCGAAACCTTTGGACCACCATTAGACATTCACTGCTAGATTGATTCAATGAAACCATTAAATTCCTCACCAACCATTGAAGAACAGTTCAACAACCTTCACTGCTAGTTTTGACTAGGTCGGCTTGCGTACTTGTTAAAACATTTTAACTCAAAAATAATTGACAATGAGCGGAGAGGGTCTCGGTTCGTGTACTAGTTTTAAAGGTAATAACTAACAAACATTGAATAAACTCTAATACTTTTCGCCGAGCAAAAAAAACTCTAATATTTCCTCACATACGACCTCTAACTTGCACGGTGAGAGGTAAATAAAAGATTTATAACACATGGATTATAATAACGACACAATACGCACTTAAGGTAGAAACATTGGTGTAATCAGCAAAGATATAGTCTTGTCCAAAAGCATCAGAAAATCTAGCTCTGATACCATGTTAAAAAATCCAAATCATAACTAATTAGCAATGATTGGAGACCTCGTCCAGTCGTCCAGACTCGTATATTAATTTTGGAGGTAATAATTAATTATCATGGGACGTGTTGGGAATTTTTCACATAATTATCTCAAAATAGTTAAAAATTACGATTGACATGAATCCTTGAAAATCATAAATACAATAGATAAATACATTGTAGATAAGAAACAGAAAAAATAACCTGTGAAATTGATAGAATGCACGATAAGTAATTGTCCTAAAGCCATATTCGTCTCTCTTTGTGCATTTACTGACGGGACGAACGTTGCTCAAAGATACAATTCATAATCTCACAGAATGTCTCCACGTTACATGATCGGTGAAAAACTGGTGTCAACTCTTTTTCTAATTGCCAATACTAATATAAAGAATAAGAAGAGAAAGGAAAATTTAACGCACTTTGAAACTTACAGGACAAATCTATATCAAAATATTAACACGTGCAAATTTAAATATAAAAAAATTGAGAGCTAAATCAGTTCGGAGTAAATCAGTTCGATCGGTTTTTTGGTTTTTTCGATAAACTGACTGGGCTTTTTTTTAGCCAACAAAAAAAAATTGGGCCTGTAAAAATGTTTAAGCCTTGTTTGGTAACACTTCCTGTTTTCTATTTTCTATTTTCTATTTTTGTTCCCTAATTTTTGTTTTTGTTTTTAGAAAAACGAAAATAAAAAACTTGTTTGTGTTAACCTGTTTTTGGTTTGTTATATATATAAGTATATGTCTTATAATATAATACATATATTATATTATATATAAGTAAGTATATATTATATAATGTATCATATATTATATATATAAGTATATATATGTATATAATATTATGTATATATAATATATATAAGTATATATTATAATATATCTAAGTATACATATATTTATATAAGTATATCTATATGTATATATAAGTGTATAATATATATAAGTATAAGTATAACATATCTATAATATATATCTAATATACTTATACTTATATATATTATACACTTATATATACATATAGATATACTTATATAAATATATGTATCATGTATATTACTTATATCTAATATACTTATATATATGTGTGTGTGTGTGTGTGTGTATAAGTATATATGTAAACATACATATAAGTATATACATGTATATAAGTATATATCAAAGTATATATATATATATATATATATATTTATATTTATATAATATACATGTATATAAATATATATCAAAGTATATAAGTACATACTTATATATAAGTATATAGATACATGTACATATCTATGTATGTATAAGTATAATATATACATATAAAATGTATTTATTATAATATATATATATATATATATATATAAGTATATATTATCATATATCTAAGTGTGTGTGTGTGTGTGTATATATATTATATTAGTATATTATAAGTACGTATATAATACATAAGTATAAGTATATGTATATAAATGTATATACATGTATATATGTATAATTATATATGTATATGTATATAATTATACATGTACATTATACATATAAATGTATATACATGTATATACGTATAATTATATACACATACATACATGTATATATACATTATACATATACAAATACATATGGTAATTGTATATACAATTACATATAATTATACATGTACATTATACAATTACATGTATAATTATATACATATATGTATAATGTGTATATATATATATATGTATGTATGTATGTATCATGTACATGCGTAATTATACATGTACTACATATTCAATTACATATATGTATACATATACATATACATATAGTTCATTTTTGAAAATAATGAAAACTGTTTTTGAAATAAATGAAAGCTCACTTTTCATACTTTCATTTTTTTTGAAAATAATGATAACTGTTTTCGATTTTTTGGAAGTAAAACATTGACACAAACATGTTTTTTTCTCTAAAAACAGAAAATTTAGAAAATAAAAACAGAAAACAGAAAACGGAATGGTTACCAAACATGGCCTTAGTATGACTTTTTTTGTTTTTGGGACTAACCCACTCTCTTTTAAAAACTCTACAAATCAATACTGCCTAAAAATGTTTAGTACGGATATTTTGAGCCATAAATACAGATACTAGGATCAACCGATTGAACGGAAATAAACGGCTAGGATTAAATAGAAAAATATCGGTTATGTTTGGTCGATATAATAACTAATAACTAATAAGAAATATGGCGGGACCAAAGTCGTACTGGAAAACCAAAAAATTTTCCTCCAAAAAACTAAATCCGACCGAATTATCTCTTAGATCAACTAAACGGAATCAATTTCAGTTGGTTTGATTTTTTCGATTTTTCTTTCACCGTTGGTGTATACCAGCTGGTAGCAAATTAAGGCCAACAGGCTTGCAGCACCCAACAAAACCAAAAGAGATCATCACTTCCAAGCACGTGTTGATTTCCTCATGTGTTATTTATGGGCTTAGCTGCTACTTTGCAGTCAAGTTTGACCCAAAGAATTTCAAAATTAATTTTGGGTTGATCTTGAATAAGTGAGCATTTCGTGTTCCTCGTTGTTCTTCCTCTTACCTAATATACATATAACGTGTAATATTAATGTACCAAGATCACCGGCGCAAGTCGAGTACTGGGTGCATGTACCTCATTCACACTGTGAGGCACTGGCAACTTAAAGCGAAGGAGGTATAAGGCGAGGACAAAATCAGAACCTGTGAGACAAAGAGGATGAGAGAGAGAGAGGAATTTTCTGGCGTAAATATTGTGATTATCTCCGTGCATGTACGCAGGTTGAAACGTTGGATAAATTTTGAGTTTTCTTGTATAAATGTTGTTTTTGTAATTGTGTGCGATTGATCCTGAACATGGCATTGGTATGAAAACGCCAAAATCACACCGAAAACACACATTGATAGAGTCTCTGTCAAGAAAGTGCCCAAAAACAAATTGGCTGAATCTAACTTTTGACCACACCAACGCGTAACCCTCGACGGTACGAGTTCAACGGAGTAAACAACGTAATGAACGGATCACAGATGTGTCTGAACGAATTGTCAGAGCATGGTCCTTGCTTTGCTCTGTTTTTCTTTTCCATCTTCTGGATAATGGGTGGAAAACATTGAGAAAAAAGAAGGCATAATGATTGTGTTGTTGACATCACTAAAAGAAAAATTATAGTTGGGTCAATTGACTCAATTCGAATCCGTAGATTGAACTGATCCAATAACCTGAACCGACTCGGTGAATAGTACGTAGTAGACTCATAAATTGAAACAAACCCGACTTTAGATAAGTAAACAAACCGGACTTTTAAGGCATCGAAGACAGAATTTTCGAGGAAAATCATATCGCACCCTCGTTTACCTAGACTTATTTTTAGCTTTGTATTTCTGAATTTTAAAGTTAATTTTCGTAATTTTAATTCAAACTCTATCTTGCTAGTTATGGAATGAAAAAATATTTTAGTTCCATTCCTTGTAAAATTATCTTCAAAAATTCGGGCCGTTACAGACCTAAAGAGATAGATATGATAAATTTCTCTCATCCTAGATATTATTTATTTGTAACCCCTTGTAGTTTTTATCCCCTGTTTTGAATTTCATTAATTTTCTTCGGAATGAAAAAAAGAAGAAGATATATTTACGAGAGCACTTGTGAGATGACACAAAAAATTTAAAAAGACCAACAAACAAAATAAATTTAAAAAATAAGAATTGAGATGTGAATATAGTAATAGATCTTATAGATATCACAGATAAATGAATTGTGTAAAGCTAATAGGATTCTTTCAGATATTTTAAAATTTTAAATCCTCTTTGTTGTTTTGCTTGATTAATTTGTATATAAATTAATTATAAAGTTTTTTTTTAATTTAAGTGATGGAAATTGTTATCTTCAGATTCGTTCTTATTAAAACACTAATGCGATACTATTTAGTGTAGATGAGATGTCACATAGATTTTTAAAAAAAATTTAAAAATTGAAATTGATATTTGGAGGCTATAAATATAAATGACAAATCACATGCAAAAATGGATCTTGTAAATGAATAAGGTTCTTTTAAAAATGTTTCAAATTTCAAATTTTTTTATCATTTTGCTTGATGACCTGTGAGCTTTAAATATTAAATATTTTTTTTATTTTTTAAAAACATCAAATGATGCCGCTTGTCGACTTCTGAGCTTTTCTCATAAAAATATCTTATGCAATACTAGGAATAATTTTTTTAAAAAAAAATCAAATGATGCCGCTTGTCGATCCCTGAGTTTTTCTCATAAAAATATCCTATGCAATACTATATATTCTAGATTTCCCCTCCATAAAATTATCTGGACGAGAGCAAATCTTTCAATAGGAGTACATATATATTCTTTTTGATAAATTTATGGGTAAAATCGATTCAGTTTTGATCAGTTTTTCAATGTCGCGACTCAAAATCGATCGTTTTGGGATGATATTTTTGAAAACCTGTCCCGAGTGATTTTTTGAAAAAAGAAACATAATCGGTTCGGTCTGATTGGTTTTCAATTTTTTCCGAATTTCTGGGCCATATATATTCTAGATTTCCCATCCATAAAATTATCTGGACGAGAGCAAATCTTTCAATAGGAGTACATATATATTCTTTTTGATAGCTCAATTTTTAGCTTAATTTATGGGTAAAATCGATTCAGTTTTTCAACATCGCGACTCGAAATTGATCGGTTTGGGATGATATTTTTGAAAACCTGTCCCGAGTGATTTTTTGAAGAAAAAAAAACATAATCGACTCAGTCTGATTGGTTTTCAATTTATTTCGAATTTCTGGGCCATATATCTTTAAAAATGGACTTGTTTTTTGGGCCCATAAATAATATTTTAGGCCTATTACAAATGCTTAGTTAGGGACATATTTTGGGCCCATTAAAAGTTCGGACTTAGTAGCGTAATTTTGGGCCCATTATACAACCTCGGTTTGGTTCGGTTCGATTGGGTTCTTAGGAAAATATAAAAATTGAAACCGAACGGATAAATCGAAAAATAAATTTCACGAAATCGAAACTGATTGAACATTTTTCCGGATAAACTGAAATAATTTTTTTGGGTTTTCGATCGATTTGATTTTTTGAATTATCTTACGCCCCTAACTTTGACCAATCAAAATCGATGACTAATCTTATCATTCATTAAAATTGGGGCAAAATGCCGGATAACTTGGCCCAATACAAGAAATCGTTCCCATGGTAGAGGTTCCCAAACCTTCATTGGTATATTGCACAAATGATTGATTGCCAGACTTACAATTAGATACAGATATAGAAATCAAAATTCATAAAAGAAAAATATTATATCGTAATAGTATTTCGAAGGAAAAAATTATTTGGACAATATTCGAAAATTTTAGAAAACATACATCTTTAATTGATCATCCACGAAATTACAAAACATAAATCAAAATGAACAATACAATCATGAATTGTAACACCAAAATATGACCAGTATGAATACAATATCGAATCGAGTCATGTGGATTCATCGTTTTCTTAAAACAGATTTATCACCTCACCGCGAGTATTAGAGGATTGCATCGACATTTGTTTCCTAAAATAAAATTGCTCATCAGTTAAAAGAACACCGATCTATCAACTATCTGTCGAACTCACTACGTCTATCTCTCTCTCACACAGGAAAATAATATATGAGAGTTCTTTGTAGACAAATTTTTGTGGTCTTTGATACCAAAATTGAGACTTAATATTCATAACAATGGAAAGAACTTTCGGATACAAAACCGTTGAGTCATTTGAGTTGCATACATGACTAGTGATCATTCACAACCTTTCGATTGCCGTGATGGAGGCTTTTGAATTGCAAAACGGATGAAACTTTTTGATTGCCGTAAAATCCTCTATTGTCCAGCACCATGGCAATAATACATACATTACTGATTTATGTTATATGTATTTTTATTTATGTTACGTATTATTTAGATATATTTATTACCTACAAAAATATATTATGTATAGTGGTAAATTATGAATATTTGATTTATGTGTGTAACGTATTTTTTATGGTTCAATTTGTTGTGTATTTATTTAATTCATTTGCTATGATTTTTGTTAATATTTTTTGCATAGTATTTTGATGTAATTTCAAAGATATGCCCTCGAAACATTACGCATTATTTTAGCTAGTTATAGAAATAGTAGATATTAATTACGAATTATTTTAATTAAGTTACGTAAATATTAACCAATTTGGAAAAGTTATTCACAAGGTAAGTTTTATATGTACTTTATGCCCAATTAATTAATTATTAAGTATGTAATCTTTCATCGACTAACGAGGAAATAAGTCAAAAATTTAGCATAACAATAAAAATAAAATCGAAAAAGATAATTTTTGAAATTCGCAGAAAGACCTAATCATCGTCATTTTACCGGTTAAAAATAATCGTCTTAGTCAAATACCGACGCGCCAGAACATTCACACGCTCCACGCTTGTTGGCAAACACGCATCCCCCAATAAGCGGATGTCGCGCGTTGACCTCACGTTCTTTTAGTTCTGTGAACGCACATGGCTAGCTCCTGCTGCTAAATCGAAGACACATGAGAAGAAGAGCAAATCTCCGCTAAATTTGGTGAAACTCTTTCTAAAATTAGACCAAATTTCAACCCTCCCTCTCCTCCGGATCACGAAGAGAGAGAAAACAAGCTTCCAATGATCCACTGAGCACGGAGGGAGGGAGAGAAAGCATAGATCTGGAGGAAAATTTTGAGGCATTGCTGTTGATTTTTTGATGTCTCGAAAACCAAATTATGAATTTCAGGAATGGTGGAACAAACAGAGAGAGAATAATCATCACGAGCTGTTGTTGGCTGAAAATAACGCTAGCCTGTTGACGGTCGAGATCCAAAGCCCCACCGCCGATCAGAAGGTTGAGAAGGACCGATCCCGGAGCGCTCGTCAAATATCCTGGCTCTGCCTCTTGCGATTTCAGCAAATCGGCAATTCCTTTGCTTATTTGACCAATGGCTTCGTCTCCGTACTCAAAACCGCCGGTCGCCGGATCACCGTCGCGAATTCGCCATCGCGGCGGCCGCAGTCGCGGATGTACCTAGCAATCAAGGCGTTTTTGGTAATTGTAGTGGTGTTGTTAGTGTTCGAGCTCATAGCGTACTTTAAAGGATGGCATTTCAGTCCGCCGACAGTGAGGTCCGCGGCGGAGGTGGTGGATTTTGTGGAGGTCGTTTATGCGAATTGGCTCCAAATCAGGGCGAAGTATCTGGCGCCGGTACTGCAGAGTTTGACGAATGTGTGTGTTTTTCTGTTCTTGGTTCAGTCGGTGGATCGAGTGGTATTGGTGCTTGGGTGTTTTTGGATCAAATTTCGGAGATTGAAGCCCGTCGCTGTAATGGAGTATCCGGCAGATACGGATAGTGTGAAATTGGAGGACTATCCGATGGTGTTAGTGCAGATCCCAATGTGCAATGAAAGGGAGGTAAGAAGATGTAGGTTCCGAATCCCTACTACGCAAACTTGGTTCTTACTACTTCTTTTAAGCTTAGATTACGGTAATGTTAGACATATTAACTAATGTTGTTTCAAATTCTGAAACTTGCTTTGATTAAATATCATTTGCAATGTGACTTCTGAACAATGTGATTGTCGAAGATCTTTAGTTTAACTAGTGATCGATTTTGTTGTCATTTATAACTAACCTATTTGCTTGACATGATGATTAATACTTAAGATCACCAGAGAAATTCAAAAAATGTTGAATTACAAGGACCACCGTGCCAAAGTAGGGTAGTTTTCCTAATAAGAATATGCATGCTTAATGTGTTGATGAGACTTGAGGTTGAAGTTGGGATACTATAAGATGACCATAGATGAGTAATTGATGCAACATCAGCAACTTTTTTGTCACTTTGAATGGATGAACAAACATTTTGTATGGAATGACATACAGAAGTCCGTATCGTTGCTTTGGAAGTTGGAACTGAGATTTCTTAGTGCTTATGGGAGTTCAAACATTGTAAGTCAACCAACCAATTGAATATACTTTTTTTCATTGAGTAAAAGTTCATTGCCTTTTCTTATGTGTAATGGTCTTATACTTTTTGCGAGCACGGTCGGTCTTACAAAAACAAGGTATTTGTTGTTCTCATTTCAAGACACCAACTCTTGTGCATGACCGTTGGCCAAATGTACGTCACATTCTATATGTTTCTTAGTTATGAACAAAAGTTTGTAATCTCAAAACACTTAATTGGCTTGTCTATTGGTCTCTTGCCTATCTGTTTGATCTTGATTTAGAAAATTGAATGGATTTGCAAGGTAAAAGTTTTACTACTTTTGTCTCCCTACTGTTAAACAGCTTTAATTATCACGTTAGAAATGTGTTGTATATTTAGCCAGCTGTTTTCTTATTGACAAATGTGTTGTTTGTTGGACTGAGATCGAAAACGATTAAGTTCGTTTGCTTTTCCTCTTCACTCGGGATTCTTGTAAGGGCATCCCTCTCTTAGTTTTTCCCCGTTGTTGCATGCTTAAACTCCACGGGTAGGTATGCCATGTTCATCTCTGTGCAACAAAGAGAATATTGAAATTGCATGCTGAGTTTTATTAGTCAGCTTATTGATACTTTGAAAAGTATAACTTTGCGCATTTTTAATGACAATGATCTAAAGCACTCTGTGATTTAAGCAACTGGGCAGTAAAAATAAGCAGATATTATCTACTCTTAATTGACTGAACTAGTGTAAAGGAATCAAGGGAGCTTTGTGCATATTTGTTGTGCATTGGATGTTGTTCTTATACCGCCATCCATGATTATGAGCGTGTAGAAGTATTAGCCTGTAAGAGCAGGCCAGCTGTTGTCCAAACGAGGTTGGTTGTGGCAGTGAGGTTGCATTTTGTTGCTGCTTTCATAGAAGCTGAGTATTATAGGCCATAGGCATGTAGCTTTGTAACAGAACAATCGCAGAACGGAATTAGTTGTGTCAAATACAATTCCACTGACTTGTACAACCCATTGCTGCTTTCGTTCTTGTCTTTCAACCTTCCTGTAGTGCTTCTTTTGCCCTCTGGGAAACTTTCATCATTCCTATATGATATGAATTTCTTTTTCAACAATTCTGAATAGATTTATTGTGGTACCCTACAGGTTTACCACCAATCCATTGCATCAGTATGTATTATGGACTGGCCAAGGGAGAGAATGCTTGTACAAGTTTTAGATGATTCCGATGACTTGGATGCGCAAGACCTCATCAAAGCCGAAGTGCAAAAATGGCAACAAAGGGGTGTGCGCATATTATATAGACATCGTCTTATCCGGACAGGTTATAAGGCAGGGAATCTTAAATCCGCAATGGGTTGTGATTACGTCAAAGATTACGAGTTTGTGGCAATCTTTGATGCTGATTTTCAACCAGCGCCTGATTTCTTGAAGAAGACAGTTCCATATTTTAAGGTAACTTTACCACATAATGGAGAGATCTGTAGGCTTGAGCAGGTTTTTACAAACAAGATTGGCAGAAATGCTCGTAGTTCCACGAATGCACTCTTTGTGACTACAGAAATCTTGAATTGGTTTCTGGTGTGGCCAACAAGATAGTAATGGTGTATTTGTTGCTCCATCCCGTGACTAAGTGATAAAGCCTGCTAAACTGGTTTATGCTTTTAAGGAATGTCAGTTGGAAGTAGTGCTAACCAAGTGTAAAACCATGGAGTTTGTGGTATTTATGTTGCAACTGAAATTCTTGCAGTCCTGATCATAAATCAAACCATTTCTTTGTTCAAGGATAGAACTACGTTTTGACCATGATAACATGGTGGTTTCCTTGATCCGTCGTAACCTATTTAATAACACCACAACTGGTATCCAACTAATTCAGACACATATTCCAAATATTTTATTCCATGGAATCTAAGTTAATGTGAAATTTTACTAGTATTACTTTTCTCACCATTGTTTCCACACAATTTCTCTTCCATGAACTTGATGATGTTGGATGTGTACTGGCTCTATTCTTTCTATTCTTTGGACACTATCTTATGGCTTTTTTCCGTTAGTGAAACCTTTTGTGGATTTCTTAATATACATACACAGCGCATGAAGTTTTGGTCACTTGCTTATGCTGATTTGAAACCTTGGTCTTCAAGTTCAAGATGGGGAATTTACTAGTCTTGTTGTATCTTTGAAGGGAAAGGATGATCTAGCATTGGTCCAAGCAAGGTGGGCATTCGTCAACAAAGATGAGAACTTGCTTACAAGATTACAGTATATAAATTTGTCATTCCACTTTGAGGTCGAACAACAAGTCAATGGAGTTTTCATAAACTTTTTTGGTTTTAACGGTACTGCTGGTGTATGGAGAATAAAGGCCCTTGAGGAATGTGGTGGCTGGTTGGAACGAACTACAGTTGAGGACATGGATATTGCTGTTCGTGCTCACCTTTGTGGATGGAAGTTTATATATCTGAATGATGTTCAGGTTTGCTACATATTTACATTTTTGAGAATTCCTTCATGCTCTTTATATTGAAATTGTATTGTGGTCGTTACCTTCTATTGTTATTGCAGTGCCTTTGTGAATTGCCGGAGTCTTATGAAGCATATAAGAAGCAGCAATACCGCTGGCATTCAGGTCCAATGCAATTGTTCCGCTTGTGTTTCATGGACGTCATCCGATCAAAGGTTTTGGAACTTTCGTCTGATAATTAATAATTTCCTTCAACATTACTTATCAAAGTTAGTAGCAAGTATAGAATACATCTTGCAACATTCATGCAGAGAAAACTTCCAAGTATAATTGAACTTGGAAGTAATTTTGTCAATTCCAATGGCTTTGAAAGCACAAACAAGCACAATTACTTCGTAAGACCTCAAAGAAACTCAAAATAAAGTAACCAATGGATTGAGCATTACATTATATACCTCCTGCAATTTTGTTCCCAATTGTTTATCATACATTTGCTTATTGGCAAGTTTTATGCAACATTTCAGGTGAGTTGGGCCAAGAAAGCGAACATGATATTTCTTTTCTTCCTCCTCCGGAAGCTTATCCTGCCATTCTATTCTTTCACTCTCTTCTGCATCATTCTTCCTCTGAGCATGTTCCTTCCAGAAGCTCAGTTACCGGCTTGGGTTGTTTGTTATGTCCCCGGAATCATGTCATTCTTAAACATCCTTCCAGCTCCACGGTCGTTCCCCTTCATTGTGCCCTACCTTCTATTTGAAAACACGATGTCCGTGACCAAATTCAACGCTATGATATCAGGACTATTTAAACTTGGAAGCTCTTATGAGTGGATCGTTACTAAGAAGTTAGGAAGATCGTCAGAAGCTGATCTAGTTGCCATTATGGAAAATGAGTCTGAACCTCTCATGGAAAATTCCAGTCTCCACCGATCCTCCTCAGACTCAGGTCTTGCCGAGCTTAATAAATTAGAGACGACTAGGAAATCCGGGAACAATAGAAGAAATCTTTTGTATAGGAAGGAACTAGCTCTTGCATTTATTTTGTTGAGCGCCTCGGTGAGAAGCTTGTTGTCTGCTCAGGGGATTCACTTCTACTTCCTGCTGTTTCAAGGGGTCACTTTCCTAGTTGTTGGCCTCGATTTGATTGGAGAGCAGGTGAGTTAATTTTTTCGGTTATTACTTCACGGATCTCACCCTGAAATGAAATACCACATTGAGCAGCTATCGACTCCCATTTGAAGCGATTCATTTACTTGAGAAATTTAGATGATCATAAGTGTAGTCTATTTATGCACTTTTGGGGATGAATTACCTCATCGGTAGGTTGGTGTCGAATCCCATGAACTCAGAGTTGATGTATATTAGTCCTAAGTTGTTGAGGAAAGAGTGCAAGTAGCAGAATTCTTATGTTAGGGCTGCTTATTTATTGTAGTTGGATTGTGTACATTTGCCTACATAGTATGGGGCATGCTTTTGTTAGATTTTTCAAATTGGGTCATTCTTTATTTTTGTTCCCAAAAAAAAAAAAAAAAAACATGTTATCTACGTTAGATGTATTTTCATTGAATTAGTGGTGGGAATTAATTTGTTGATTTGAGAGTGTTTACTGCTATTATAGGATTGCCTAACTACTGTATTGTTGATGAGTGTGAATCCTGGGTTTTGCATTTGGTGAGGTCCTGTATATATCTGTTTGCCAAAACCAAGCTTGTAAGAAGTCAAAAGGAAACCAAAGATACACAGAAAATGCAGCAGCAGGAGTTGAAACTCTAAGATGTTTCCTCGGTTAAATTATGAACCATACGGATAGCATTGTTGTGCAAATCAAAGTTATTAATTTTGTACCGGTAAGCGTATCATTTTTCTTAATGATAGTGTACGTTTTAGTATCTGTGTATACCGTTATACTATTTCTAATTTATCGCTACGGAATGATATATACTTCTCAAGTAATTTTGTTCATTACAAATTTATATTAAACCTAAAAAATTAAAGCATTATAATTTTTATGTTTGTTAAAGATAACAAAACAGAGGATTTTATTACTTTGAAGAGAAAAAATGCATACTAGGTCATAGTCAAAATGAGCAAGTATAAGATTTAATTACTTTCATAAGGTTTGAAACCTAATTATTAGTACCATGATTAAATATTTTTTTAATTAAAAATAACATTATGTAGTTCAGTTTGAGAAAAACTATAAGAATCAATAAAAAACAAAAATAAAAAAATAACACCGGCCAAGATTTTAAAAACGCCAAGTAGTAGGCATTGTCCGTTATTCAAAGCGGTACAATATAAACTCGGAAGTCTCATTTGTATCTGGTCCTGGACTACGAAATTAATAACATGGGTGCAAACCATAGCCAACGGAGGCAGAGTCAAGCTCTACTCCTTAAAACAAGAACAGAAGTGTTATAATTTTTTTTCTGGTTTAACAGCTAATGCAACTTCAAATAAGGTAGAGAAGAATAAAAATTCAACTGAATCTGATACAATCTTCAATCAACATTGAGATTATCAGTTACGTCATTTTCTCACAGTTTAGTAAAGAACATAAAAGAGAGAGGAGAAAACTAAAGAGAATTGGATTTTTATTCAATCAAAAAACTTACCAAGAAAATACAACGAGTCAAAGTATTTATACTCAAAATTACATCCATCGACTTACTTACAATCCACGTGTAAAGGATTTAACTAATTAGAACAGAACCACGTGCTAATGACTTACAGTTGTAACAAACTCAACTGCCTAACTACCTGACTAACTTTCCTATTTTCCACTAGATATTTGCACACGAGTAATGCTACGTGCACAAACTGGACATAGATGTGTCCGGCACCGTTGGATACTCGATCGAGGGTCCCACGTGTATCCACGGTGCCGCACACATCTGTGTCTGGTCTGTGTTGGAAAAGTAGGTGTTCCTTTGCACACTTGATGTAGTGTTAGCTGTGCTTGGCTTAGTGACACATAACTGAGAGTGGTATTTCCATGAGGTTCCTCTTTCTTATTCTTAAGCAGTTGGCGACCCCGCTGGGGGCATAATCAATTTATGTATTTTGGTTTGTATTTTACATTATTTTTAACAACGAACCAAAACTTCCGCACTGCCGCCTTTTGTCTATAAGTTGTCCTCGAGCTAAATACTAGCAAAATGTTCGAATTAATGACACGAAATGAAGTTCATCATCCTCGAACATTATCGACTAAAAGCAGAATGAAAGGCTACAACATTTTATCAACCTCATCTTCTTCTCTAACAGCAGCCGAAGGGCAACGTATTAACTGCTAATGCACATTTTCTTTTATAAAATCTCAGGGACATGGTCTAATCATGAAGGTAGTATTTTATCATGGAGCCGGATCCTAAGTCCGAACCAGCTAGCCCTCTGAAGAGTAATGATAACCAGCTAGCCCTTGAGGAGTAATGATTATCTTTCCGAGCTTATTTGGAGGAAGCAGCAGGGAACAACAAAAAAATGTTTTTGGGTAACACTCAATTTAAGCAGCAGCACCAGCTGCACCCTTGCCTTTCCTTCTCTGGAGTTTCTTCATATGGAACTCGAGCTCTTTTCCCTCCAAAATATATCTGCCAGTAAAAATCAATAAGCAAAGCGAGGAAAATATGAACTGTACGACGAAAATGGATTAAAAGAAACCCTAGTTAGGCTTTACCCATCAGCCCTGCCACATTGACCTGGGCGGGAAGAGATGCAGGCATACAGCCTACCAGAACCAAACTGTTCTTCAATATGAGGGTCAAGTTTACGATCCTGCAACCGCTTCTCAATCTTTCTCTGGACATGATTGCTCTTCTTAGTTCCTCAGTAGTACCGCTTCCCTCCTGCCGTCATTGCTCAAAATTCTCAGTAACTTTCACTCTTATTCACAAGATAAATAAATTTGACAAGTCATGGAGTCATTTTGAACCCTTAAATGTTGCTTGTGAGGCTAATTCATATTTCACGGAATATCTCATCACAGGATGAGTTAAACTCGAGGAAACTCGAGGATAAGGAACAGCCATAACAAGCTTGGAAATGTTTGTGGTAAAATGAGTCAAAGTAATCTATTTGACACAATATATGAGAACAGATAATGAAACATTTCTAAGTGACAATGATGTTTGGCAGTTTGATTATTAGCCAGTCAGATAAACTTGCCCAAAAGGCTAATCATCTCGAACGGAGCTAATGCTGTGCATGAATAAATTCAGAAAAATAAATTTATACTACCAAGTGGAAGCTAGACAAAGTCAATATGGGGAAAAAGAACCTAATAATGCAAACCAGATGTGTTTTTGCCAAATCTATGTTACTAGGGAACGTTAATACCCAAGGGCAATGTTTCGGTAATATGTTCTGAAAGGAATACATCCGTTTTGAAATGATAAATTTAGCAATCCAAAGAAATTCGCAATTTTTTATGAAAAAAAACTCATTAAGGTAAAAATGAAACTTTTGTGAGATGACATAAAAAAAATCGGTCATTATGGCCCTAAATTTTTTTTATGAATAACTTGAAAAACAATACTTAGTTTTAGTAAATGCTGATCACTTGAAAGACGAAGTTCTAATTTTGTTATCTAGTAAAGTCTACTCTAGTGCACAAAATTTAAGCATGTGGCGTACCACGTTTCCGTTTCCACTCCAGTTCTTCATACCAGTAAGATCAGCATTCAAAGCAACATAGGGCCAGACTATTCGACCCAACAGACTACATGAAATGGATGTTCAACAGGGACTTTGGAAACATTTTTCAAAGCAACATGATAGAAATTGATAATAAAAAAAAAGTTATATGGGTAGTTGGTACAGGGTTATTGTGCATATCCTTCCAATTCCAGATGATTGAGTCAATCACCGAAACAGCATGGACGAAGACCTATTATATCATCTTCAAGGCTTCATATAGGACCATGAACTAAAATGAATTCGAAAAAATGAGTTACCGAGCAAAAACAACAGAAGGGATGGGAAAATTGAGGTTGTCAAACTCATCACCTCAGCAGTTTCCTTCTTAGTAGTCTCCTTCTTCTTCCTACCAATATCAACACCATAATGCTGAAGATACCACTGCTTAAATGGAGCTACATCCACCTGAATGATTGCACTCTTCACCAGAGTTTGTGTTCTCACAAGCTCATTGTTTGAGGCATTGTATAAACACATCAAGGATACGGGTCTTACGAGTTACGCCCTCACTTCCCCACGAAAAATTCCCCGTGTCCAATCTTAGTGCCCTCCATTTCACATTGCCACCACGTACAAGAATTCTCCTAACTGTCTTCTTCACAGAGAGCTTAGTGTTTGCAGGTTGACGACCTAGTTCATACCTACAACAAATCAAACAAGAATATCAAATTGGCAAATCACAAGAACTACACATAGAACTGAGGCTTTTGAAAACCCCAGTTGAAGACTTGCTGATGGGGCAACTGCGCCTTGCTTGCAACCATAAACTCCCTTCTAACCACAGAAACCAGTTATGGCTCTAATCAACCATGCTGGAGGAGAAGAAACAGAAACAGAAATGTAAGTATGTCATACAGAAATAACATGGAAGAAAGAGAAACAAATTCTGTTGTGCAGTTTTTATCTTATTATAAGGAAATATGAAGTATATCAATAAAGTCCGCCATACCTCTATGTCTAACCACAGAGCCCAGTAACTGCCTTCTATAGGAATATCACCCGTGACAATCAAACTAACTTCCTACTAACGTCATATTACCCGTTTCTAATATTACCCATTTACGTCTGGATTCTATATCTCTATTCCACATACATTACCAATAAAGAAAGGAAGATCATATTTTTGTCGTAACAGTCTAAGATAGATCACCAATCTCGTCTATCGGGTTTTAAACTTCCACCGGAACCTAGGGATGGCAATTTCATCCAATCCTGCCCGCCCCAATCCGTTCCCCGCCCCGAATGGATAGGGGATTCGGGGAATTTTTTGGGGATCGGGTAGGATTCGGGGATAAATTTTCTAAAAAAATGGAGAACGGGTAGGATTCGGGGTTATGTGTCTCCACCCCGATCTCCGCCCCGATCCCCGTCTCCATCCCCGCCCCTCCCCGCTCCACCCCGCCCCGTGAATTTTTATCCTATTTTTTAATTTTTAATTCTATTTTTACATATATTAATAATGCAAATTTGGATTTTATCTTCATACTAATATAATAATAATATATCACAAGGACAATGACTAATGGTTAATACAAACTTTTAGTTCACTATTAGGTTTTGGTATTTTACCGCCGTCCGCCGCATCCCGCCATTCCACCATTTAGGCACTTCCACAGTCCACACCCATTCTCTCTCTCAATCAGAAACTGTGAGACCACACCCTTCACACAATCAGATTTGTGGATTGTGTGACATCAGCTATGGCATAATGGCTTGTGAGACCTGAGGTAAGTTGGGACTCTATTCACATCTGGGTTTACATGTTCTGAGTTTTAACATGTCGTATATACATGTTCTGAGTTTTATTTTTTTCCGGGTACAGAGTTGAGTTTCGAAACTATTAAGGATAGAGGATCGGTTGAAGGCTGTGAAGAAGGTAACATAGAATGGATTCCAATACCGTGTATACACTTCACTTTGGATTTTGTATTTATTTTTTTCTCCTAAATCTATGTCCTGTTTTTTTTTTTATTTGCAAAGGTAAATTATATGAAAATATAAATAGGACATTACAGGGGAGATGTAGTGAGGTTGGCAAGTAGCCAACCATCCCCTCACAAACACAAAACGTACTCGAACCCTATAAAATGTATGGCCTATTGTTGGATTTTTACAATGTTTTATAGATTTTTAGCACCCCATGAAAGCAATTAGGAATTAGGATTTTGATTAAATTAATTTTTTTAAGATTATAACTTGTTTATCTATGAATACAATATATACTGTTAGTCCTAACTTTATCTCTCCAACATTTGACTGCTAACAGTATGTCTATTAAAGAAGGTCACTCTACGTCAACACCTCAAGTGGAATCGAATGAACCACAAGTACCAACGTTTGGTAGTTCACAACCAGAAACAGATTCAATTCCGATTACAGCTATTGAAATAAATTCTGAAGGAGATGAAGTCTTGCCCAAAGATAAATTACGAAGTGTTCATTGGGAGCATTTTGATAGGATAAGAGTTAAGGGAGTGGGGCCGGTGAAGGCAAGGTGTATTTATTGTAAGAAAAAACTTGTTGCGGATGCTAAGAGTGGGACAACACACTTGAAAGATCACTTCAACTCTTGTATGAAGACAAAATTGTTGGATTCAAAGCAGAAGTTTCTAACATCTAGTTTTTCCGTGGGAGATTCAAAAGTGAGAAAACTTGAAGCTTATTCCTTCAATCAAGAAGAAGCTAGGAAACAATTGGCTTGTATGATAATTATGCATGAATACCCATTATCCATGGTGGAACATGTTGGGTTTAAGAGATACTCTAATGCCCTTCAACCTTTGTTTCATATGGTTTCTCGTAACACCATCAAGAAGGATATTTTAAAAATATACGATGTGGAGAGGACGAAGACAATGATGGTTATAGAAAGAATTCGAAGTAAAATTTCTTTGACAACCGACATGTGGACAGCTAGCAACCAAAAAAGAGGATATATGGTTATCACAGCCCACTTCATTGACGATTCTTGGAAGTTACAAAGTCGCATTATAAGGTACTTTTTCAAGACTAGTTTGTTAATCTTATAGAATACTTATTGAAGACTATTTTTTGTAAATTTTAATATTGTTTGCAAGTAGAATAATTACAAAAGTTGATCTATTTAGGTTTATATATGTGCCATGTCCACACACAGCCGAAGTATTATGTGAAGCATTGATGGATACATGTTTAGAGTGGAATATTGATAGAAAATTGTCAACTTTGACCGTTGACAATGCCAGTACAAATGATGCAATGGTAGCTCTTCTCTAGGAGAAATTTGGTAGTGATCATATGTGGTGTAAGAGTTTGTTTCATGTAAGATGTGCTGCTCATATCCTAAACTTAATTGTGAAAGATGGTTTAGATGTAATTAAAGCTTCAATTGAAAAGGTGAGAGAAAGTGTTGCTTTTTGGACATCTACACCAAAGAGAGGAAAAATTTGAAGATGCTGCCCGCCAATTAGGTATTACACATGGTAAAAAACTATCACTTGATTGTCCTACAAGGTGGAATTCTACATTTTTAATGCTTAAAGTTGCCGATGAGTACAAGGCAGCTTTTGACCATTTGAAACTCAAGGATTCCTATTATAAATGTTCTCCAAGTGAGGATGATAGGGACTTTGCTTCTGATATGTGTGATAGGTTGAAAGTTTTCTATGAGATCACTGAGTTATTTAGTGGAAGTAAGTATCCAACTTCTAATTTGTTTTTTGCCAATGTGTGTCGAATTAAACTCCAGTTACGTCAGTGGGTTGATTGTGAGATTGATGTGGTGGTGGCAATGGCCTTCAAAATGATTGAGAAATATGATAAGTACTGGGATAATATACAAGAAATTTTGGGTGTGGCAGCTGTGTTAGACCCAAGGTTTAAGATGACCTTGATAGAGTACTACTTTACAAGAATCTATGGTGGGAACGCATTTCAGATGGTTGAGAAAATTAGAACACGTTGTTATGACTTGCTTACGGTATACCAAGGAAAAAAGAACAAAAACAGTAGTCAAAGTTCAAGCAAGGCAGTTTCTACTTCAATGGGTGGTGGTGATGTTCTCTCTGATTTTGATTTATTTGTTCATGAACGAAAAAAATGTAAAACATCCCATATGAAATCAGAGTTGGATCATTATTTGGAGGAAGATGTGTTACCTAGAAGTGAAGATTTTGATATATTGGCATGGTGGAAATTCAATGGTGTAAAATACCCTACTTGGCAAGATATAGCTAGGAATGTGTTGTCTATACATGTATCTACTGTTGCATCAGAGTCTTCTTTCAGCACAAGTGGTAGAGTTGTTTCTCCAAATCGAAATAGACTTCATCCCAAGACTTTGGAAGCATTAATGTGTGCTCAAAGTTGGTTGCTGGCTTTTGAAAATGGAGGTAATTTTTTTTCGTGCTCTCTACAAATTGTCATAGCTAATTTTTATACTCTATGACAAATACATATTCTTTTCAATTTGAAGGTGAGCCGGGAACCAGTTTTCCAACCATGAATGACGACGATGTGGATGGTGATTGTTGTATGTCGTCTATAACTAGTGTTGATGATTAATCGGGTAAGAGTTTAAATATAATTGTATATGAAAACTTAATGATGATAGCTGAATATGTAGTCGGGTAAGAGTTTTCCTGCCTTGAACGCTGTCTGAAATAATAAAAGAAATACCTTTGTTCACCCATGCACGCATTCATCGTTTGTGTATTTTTGAATATCAAAAATCTAACTCACTGTTATTGCTTTGGTTGCAGTCTTCACTGATAAAATGTTCAACATTTACTTCTGCTGCCATATGGTCTTATCAGGTTGTTCGTGCATGGCTCGACGTTGTGCGGTCCATGTGTGTAAAAGCTATAAGATGGCTATATATGTAGTCTTTTAAGTTGATGTTTAAGCATACTTTCTATGAATGATGTTGCTGTCATTTTGATTTTGGTAGACATTTGCCCCTTTAGCCGTATGGTCCTGTCAAGTTCATGCACGACTCCACGTTGTATGCTCCATACAAGTAAAAGCTAGATGATTGCAGTACACGTAGCGTTTAAAGTTGATGTTTAGCGAACTTTCTATGAATGATGGTACTGTCATTTTGGGTTTCGGTGGATTGATTTTTTACAGGATTGTGGTATTATGTTTGAAGGAGATAGTAAATGATAGACTGGAATACTTTTATTTATTTTCTTTTGTTAGTTTTTTTGGATGAAAATGAAATCATTTTAAATTTTAATTAATTACTAATGTATTTTTTAATTTTCGGATCTCCAATCTCCATTTGGAGATCCCCGTTCCCCGTTCGGGGCGGGGGTGGAGCGCAAAATTAATTCCCATTCGGGGATCGGGGCGGGGATGGAGATTAGATATAGATTCGGGGATCGGGGATGGAGACAGTAACATCCACCCCCGATCCAACCCGTTGCCATCCCTACCGGAACCTCACCAATGTCCATAGATGCAAATTCAAAGCACATAACTGGAAAAACCTCAACAAATAAGCAAATGGGTTTATTTCTGAAGTGATGCAATTGAATCTTCTGGCCCTTATTTTCTAGCACAGTAATCGAATAGAAACCTAGTCCAGCCTACTTAGTAACATTAAACTAATCTGTCTCTAACTTCATTTTGGTCTCTACCAATGGAAACAGATATGTAAAAGGAAGTGCCACTTCAAATTTCCAAATTACACCAAACACGTCCTTAATATAGCCGATCTCAGATGAAGATATATAGGCGGACAATCTATAGTCTATTAAGAAGTAATTAAACAATGCTCAGGATTTACATAAACACGTACAAATGCCGACACGACGTACATCAAATGAAATTGATTATAATCAAAGGACTCACTTTCGCTTCTTCCTCCAAGCTTTCTTCTTGCCACCAGTGGCACGCCTCTTATGCATCGAGTCCCTAGAGATACCTGCGACGATGAGACAGCCATGATACTGAGGGCGAGAGAGAGAGAGAGATAGTGCTAGCAAAATGAGGAGTCTGGAGTTAGGTTTCCATACCCATGTTTGCTGACAGGCGATGACACGATCTCCCAACAAGCAGTTTGGGAGGGGAAGTTAAACCCTACAGATGTCGTCATTTTCGCGCCGGAAGGGCACAGTCGTCATTTTCGTTCTTGCATACGTGCCACCAATAAATAAACGGATAAAGGAAAACTTATGGGCCCCTAAATTTTTTACCATTAATATAACCCTAAATTTTTTAGCATTAATGTAATTATTTTTTAGTTATTGTTGGTTTTAAATTTATACTATTTTTTATAAATTAATTACTCGTGCTGAATAGAACTTAAAAAATAATAACGATTTTTTTTAAAATTTAGTATATACATAAAAAAGCTTTTTTTTACGTTTTTAAGTGTTTTTACCTTCATCTTATTTGTTATATATATATTTTTTATTTATCTCATTGAGAAAAATTGAGAAAAATAAAAAGGTACAAATATTATACAAAATATCACACAATATAAAGTAATATTTATTGCCTCTAATAAAAAAATAATTTTGCAAACTTAGGATTAAAAAAAAAAAGAATGCTATAGGCAGTGGTTAATATATAAAAAATGCAACGATATCCGTAAATTATATATTAATATTCGTAAATATATATTCATAAAATATATATTGATATTTGTATTTTTATATCAAATGTATATTATTCACCACCTGATAGATGATGGTTAGCAAGATCCATAAAAAAAACCTCTTGTGATCTACTTGTCTTGGTATCTTGTAATTTTCCAAAATGATAAATGCAAAAATAAAAAATGAATTGATATAATAATCACATATAAAGCAAATTTGTAAACAAATAATCTCTTCTTTTTTCCTAGTGTATTATTGATTCTGATCAAAGGTTTTTTTTTTAAATATGGATGCATTTTTTTGAAGTTACGAGATAGATACATCTATTAATTATTTTAAAAGAATATTTTTCTAAAGTTATGAAATTATAAACTGAATCACCATCAAGAGTCCAACGGTCTGCGCTTATAAAACTGAACCAATCAAGTTGAAAAGACTTATGAGCATATTCGACAAAAAGAATCAAACACCAAAATTTGCAAATTGTGAAAAAGACTATGTTTTCGAACCTACAAATGAAAGATCAAGATACACATGACAGACAAAATGAGTTATTCCAGCTTGATAGGGTCAAGACACAACCAATCTAAGTCGTCCCACGGCGCCTTAAGTAGAATCGGACACCCGTCTCTAAGACTAGGAGGTGTTTAGGAACTTATTTTTTAACTTTTTAAATTATGACCAAAATAAATTTTAAATTTTATAAACATATACAAAATACATTTTACAAAATAATAAAATAAAAAATGAGAATAAAAATACAAAGACCTCCTTTTGAATTTTTTCTCTTAAAATCCAAAATAAAGAATAAATATTGCAAAATTTATCCTGAAAATAACCCCCAAACAGTCAATATCCAAAATTGTAAATGAGAGTGCAAAAATATAGCTCCCAAACACCCCTAGGTTTTGAAACCTACAAATAAAATGACAGCCAAAATGAGTGGTTCCAGCTTGATACTTGACTGTCCCAAGGCGCCTTGAGCAGAATCAATTGTCAAATTCAACTTGGCCTCATAAAACCAATCCCACCAATGCACAAACCTCGCTTGTTGCATCTGCAACCAGACAAGCTTTCCACGGCACAAGTAGAAGGCTCGAGGCATACCAAATACACAATGAAACAACAAACGTTACCCCCGTGCTTATTTATAGACGCACACTCCAATCCATTCAGTAACATCGCCAACCAAGGAGTCAAACTGTATATCCATTGAAGAAACCATATGCCCCAAAACTATTAAAAGTAGTCCAATAATTCTCATTTAACAGTCAAGGTGTTACACACGAAACACATATCCCTGAGAGAGAAATGCATTACAAGCCCTATTTTCTGCCAGATAACAACTAGTTCTAAAAGGAAGAAAAGAAAAATAAGAATAAAACCACACAACCACAGGGAATTTTAGATCATCTCATCGTGTAGCCTTCGTAGCAGCACATTCTCCATTTACGCTTTGCTGTCAATGGTCATTGGTTCTGCTTCCTTGGTTGCTTCTTTCTGCAAGACAAAAACACAAAATCAGAACAAAAAACTCATTCTATTGGCTTGATTTCATTTCCATGTTCCCCTCCTTGATCTATGTAGCACTGGGACTTACAGTGGCCTCAGCTGACTCCAACTTGTTCAGCTTGGCAAACATGTTGCCATAAAACTTGGCCTCCTTTTTATTGAATTCCTTCATCTTCTCCTTCAATGTCTTGTATTCCAATTTCACATCCCTGGTCACAAGCGGAAAACAAGACGCATCAATAAAAACATATCACGTGACCAATTGTCAAGGAAATCAGAACAAATGTTCCAAAATCAAATAAATAGAACAATCAAGGTACATACCTGTTGTTGGGATCAAGTTCAAGGGCTTTCTTGATATCAAACTCAGCCAAGTCCAGGTCAGCTAAGTTGATGTAGGCTTGAGCTCTCCGATAAAGTGCCTTGACATTCTTACTTTCAAGTTCTAACACCTACATATAATTTCCCTCATCAATTCAGCAGAGCTACGGCTTGAAAGGCGAAGGTACCATTAAACTATGATAGTAAGAGAAAACATAAACATATTTCCTTCAAGTCACATATTTCACAACGCATACCTTTGTGCACAGTTTCTCTGCCTGCTTGTAATCCTTCAACTTTAGCTTACAAGCTGCATTGTTGAGATTGCAAATAACCTTAAGCGTTTTGGCCTGCTTCTTTTCATCTTCACTAAAAGAAGTATCATATTCAATGTACTTCACAGCCTGCACCCGAAAGGAGAGTTTAGCAATGATGAGTTGTAAAAAAAGGATGAGCCAATTTTCACTTCACATCATCTTATTCCTCTGTTCACCTTCTCGTATCTCTTTGAGGCTCTCGCGTATTTGCCCGCCTTGAACAGCGCATTTCCTTCTTCCTTCTTCTTGCCAGCAGCCTCAATTTTCTCCTGGGTGTTCATATCCCAAGATTCCTTCTCCTGAATACCAACAAAATTACAATCAGGTACTCATAAATGGTCCCCGAACAAATACCACAATGTGAAACACGAACCTTTAAGACAAAGCAAATCAACTAACCTTGTCAAAGGAAACAAGCTCGACTTCATAGTAAAGGGTCGAGTTTGGAGGGACCACGGCTAGTTCCTGCTGCGACGCAGAGGATCCAAAGGCATACTCTGGTGCAATGATCAGCAATGCTTCCTCTCCCTTCTTCATTTTCATCACAGCTCTGTCAAGTCCCTCAATGACTTGCTCTGCTCAAGATGTGAAAATCCCTCAAATCCTTTGTTGAAAAACGACAAAGTAACACATTCAACATCAAGGGTCAGATAAGTAATACTACCTTCGTCTGTTTTGAACTCGAAGAGATCTTCGGCATTGTCATGACCCTTCTTAAAGAAGATGGTTCCATCTTGCAACTTACCAATTATTTTCACTGCCAAATGCACACATAACAAATTATGGTCACATGACCGGTAAAAAGTCATATCTCAATTTTGTAAATCGCAGTATAAGTTGAGACTTACATTTCACCATAGCTCCTTCATTAGGGCGATCATATCCTTCTCCTTCCTTCAGGGTCTTCTTAAGAACCTTCTTATCATCTGTGACTTCCGTCACGGTTTTCCATGACACCAACTCGAGAGTTATTTGCACCGTCGCATTTGGTGGTACTGCACCTTCATCCCCAGATGCTGGCTTGCCCGTCTCCCCAAACGCATCTACAATCGTATGGAAGGTATAAAAAAGTTCATGACTAAAAAAATTGCTTCAAAAGTAAGAACCATCAAATAAAAAACATTGAATTTATCAACTAGGGAAAACATACATTGCGGCTTCACTGTTAGGAGAACCTTTTCTCCTTTCTTCATAGTCTTTACAGCTTTGGTGAGAGCAGGGCAGAAATATCCTGTTCACAACAAATTAAATTTAAATAATTTAAATGTATAATGCACAAATTCTAATTGACGAACAATAAAACTATTAAAATATCATAATATTTTACCCTCTTTAACAGTGAACTCAACCCCATCTGATTTTGCCACCAAGGTCCCATCCTCGAGCTGAGCTTCAAACTTAACTGCAATCCAATGCACAGGCATGGAGTTGAATATACTGTCCGAGTTTCCATAATTGAACTCCAAATAGAATCTGAGAAGTCTAGAGAGGATTTTAGCATTTACCAAAAACTTCATCAAGATCCTTTGGATTCTCCCACTTCTCTCCTTCAGCAAGTATCTTCTTGCATATTCCACCATCCTTGGAGATGTCTTTGACACTCACCCATGACAACAATTCTACATCAAATTGGAGAGTTGCGTTTGGGGGAATGGTTGGGGGAGAGCCAGATTCACCATATGCAAGGTCTGGTGGAATAGTGAAAATGGCATTTTCTCCCTTCTTCATTGTTTTAATTCCCTGATCCCATCCCTTAATTACTTGCCCTGCCATCAGAACTTGTCATATTTCCACCTTCCAGAGTTCATGTCAATACAATGTTAAACGAGACATTAAAAGAATTAGCTAATCTGGCCTTCCCAAAGTTGTTGATGCAGACTCAGGGTGGGAGGCCATCCACAATGTCTTCCTTAATGTTGTTAATGCAAAGTGGAGGGAGAAGACATGCACATTATCCTCCATTTACCCCCACACATTCTACCCAGTGACTGGTTTTTTTCAATTTATTAACATTGAGGTTGTAGTTCAACAGGATGTCAGGATTACTCGTTCGTACACTCTCTCACTCCCATGACTAATTGTCCAACCACTTCCACAACCCCCACACTTCTCCTTTTCATTTCGTCCGACTAAACCAACATTTAAAATTCCTTTCTGATATCATCCATCCAACAATCAGGAGTGCTACATACACATCACTTCTGCACATTATTTTACACATTACTCAAAACTACGTCGTTCTGTGTTGAGGAAGACCCAAGTATATTTTGAGCGATATGAGTCAAAAACAAATATGGTTTTTTCTCAACACAAAACGAACATAGTTTTAAGTGATGTGCAAAAATGATGTGTGTGTATCATTTTTGTCCAACAATAGTCCAGTGTTCTAGTTTCCTATCAGAAATTATAGACCTCTTCATTGCATAATTTTCCTTATTGAAGTCAACCAATATGTCCACATCTCAAGGATGGTTTGCAGAACTGCAATAGTATCAATCAAACATATAAGTATGGACATACATAAAAACTGAATTACAGAGACATTTAAATGCTCAGTATGACACTTCAAAACTTTAGGCTAGCAGCAAGAAATAATCCTGCCGCATTAAATACCCACAAGGAAACATTCATATAGCTCATTAGTAGTGGATTTATAGGCTTTCACACAACGTTTATAAATCTGCAACCGCCAACGAAAAGAATTATTCAACAGGGGCAATCAACTTCATAGTGCTGAATCAAACTGCAACCATTAAGTCAAGGAACCGCACGTTTATTTCATAATATCTTATCCTCCGTTCCTATTCGTGTTTCGTGAGATACTATGAAGCAAGAAAAATGTTATATATCACTGCATTGCTATCTTCGTTATATGTCACCGCCTAATTGGATGGTCATGATTGCTTTCAGGTTGAAAAAATTGTGCACGTGTTGACTCAATGTGAACCAGCTTTTGCCATGTATCCGGTGAAATGAAATATCGCACAAATTGGTGCTATATAACAGTCCTCGCGACCAAGTATCACGGTCTCAAATATTCTTCCTTCTATCGCATCAAAATGCAGGTTCCATTTAAATATCTGTAATATGAAAGATTTTCAAATCTGTCTCTTGTAAATAACTGTAAAATACATCACGGACGTACTACACTTTCACATCAACAAATATATTCCTAACTGAAACGATCTATTGAGAAATAACATGTAAGCCTTACCTTGACCAAGAGTGAACTTGAACGGAGTTCCCCTGTCCCGACTCGAATCAAACTGAGTCCCATCAAGCAACGTCCCAGTGTAATGAACTGTGATTCAAGCGAAATCATACAAAACCAGAGCAAATCAACATCGGATTACATAAAACGAACGATAATAGACAAGTGTTGAAGAAATGGAAACGATTGATATCAGAGATTAATTAAGATTAAACAATAACTGTTATACCTTCAACTTCATCGCCACTATCAGGAGTGTCCCAACCTTGACCTTCCTTGAGAAGCTTCTTCTTCAATCCGTCCTTTCCGATCTCCTTTTCTTCCCCGACCTTCTGGATCGGACTCTCATCCGGCATGTCGAAGTCATCGTTCATCCCGTCGACAGGCGGCATATCGAAATCCTCATCCATTTCGTCTGAATTCTAGAGAGAGAAACTGCGAAGAATCACGCGATGGCTTAGAAAGATAAGAGAGAGAGAGGCTGCTAGTGAATGCTCTGGAGTTTATTCCGGATGCGGATGAGGGAGAGGAACGCAATAGAGAGGCTTATATGGTGTGATGGAGAGAGAGGAGCTTTGGGTTCTAGAGGGTTCGGAAATGGTAAATGGGGTTTTAGAGTGAGAAGACGAGGTTATGGATTAGAGGGTCAGGATTGTTCCAGAGGAATCTGATAACTTGGACGGGTTATTTTAATTTTCATCTTAATCTCCGTGGTTTGTGTATTAATCCAACGGTAATGAGAGCTTTGTTTGGCGAAGATCACGACAAATATCGATTGAAGCTTTGTTTGGACACGGGTAGTTTCGCGAACGCGCTATTCCTCTGTTTGGATAAGGATTTTGTTAAGTTTCTCGACCAATTTATTACTACGTGCATAGACTTACATATATTGACCAAACATAGATGTGTTTAGTATAATTGAATTCCACATGCATCTAATAGTATCAAACATATCTGTATTCGGTTTGTATTTTTAAATCTGTGTACCAAGACTTTCCCTTTATTTGAGGCATATTTGGTCATGTTATGTAAATAGGTTGTTTGCGTGCAAGGTTATCAATTTCGTACTGATGAATTTATTGTTTTTTTATTAATACGATGCAATACGATTCGGTATTAATGACATACTTTTTAAATTTTATCTTTAAAATTAATATATTTTTTTAAATAATATTTTTTAACTAAAAAAATCAATTAGACATATAAAAGTATAATAACTCATAAATAAATCACAAAAAATAAAAAAAAGAATGATGTTAGTACCTAAAAAATTATTAATTAATTGATTTTTAAATATAAATCGAAATGGTGCCGGTCGAAATAGCCCTGGAATAGTTCGATACGATGGTGGGAACGAACATGGATGGGTCAATATTGCTACAAGACTGGTATTGGTACGGTATGAGGTAGACAACGTTGGTTGCGTATTAAAAAGATATATTTTTTTGTGTATCAAAATTTGTCAAAATGTTAGATAATGTTCAAGCAATTTTGGACCGTTAAAACCACATTTATTTTGACAAGCAACACATATCATTATTCGTCGTGCATAATAGGATCCGCATCCTTGTTTTGGGTGGTGAAACATTGATACACTATGCACAAAATACAAGAAGAAAACAAAGAAAAAATAAAAAATAAATAGTAGTTGTTGATGTGTAATTTTGTGCAATTTAAAATTTCTATTCAAAAAAGATATCGAATATTATATGTATGCTTAGTATATAATAAAGATATTTAATGTGATCCATCTAATAATAATCATAGAGATTTCTATTACAATTTGTAAAATCTTGACGATAATAAATGATCTAAAAATATATTTTATGATTAAACTTACCTAATTCAAATATTAGATTGAAAGTGACTCAAATATTTAATAACACAGTGTTCGATTAATGATAAATTTTTTTATGTTTAATTAAGCTTACAAATATTGGAACATAGTATTAATTTAATCCTTGTTTGATTTTCACATTTAGTTAATTTAGTTGTTCAGGCGTCGATATAAACATACTTATATTTGAATTCAATGTTATAATAATAGAAAACTACTCCCTATGTCCCATTTTGTTTGCATAATTTCGGTAAGCGTGCCTTTTAAAACATTAGCTAAATTGAGTAATTAATAATATTTTAAATAATTATAAAAATATTGTCTAATAGAATTAATCGAGATCTATCAAACAAGATCCATATTGAGTATAAAATAAGTTATAAATGAAAAGATATAGATCATTTTTTGAGAGGTCTGGAATAGTGAAAACATGCAAACAAAATGGGACGGAGAGAGTATGTAATTAAATTTCTCACCCGTCTTGCATTCGACCCGGGATTGTTTGGGCCGTAATTCGTCCTGGAATGCGGATTGGGCACGAAAAGAACGGCCCACATCGGCAGTTGAAGACACCGCCATGCACTGAAGTAGCAGTTCGGTTTTCCGCCTCAGTATCGTCGAACACTCTCTCTCTCTCTCTCAGGCACACGCACACAGCGCTCCATTTCAATGAGTTTGACCTTACACCGCTCCTTCACCACCACCCTCAGAAAGTCTGTCCTCTCTTATCCTAATCTCCGCCCGATATCCTCCGCCGCAGCTGACCTTCAAAACCCCAAAACCCTATCTCCACCACCACCACCCCCGACGCCACTGTCTGAAGACCATACCTCCCAGAACTCACACCCTAACCCAAGAACCCGAACCCCTCTCGAGAAACAATTCGAGACATGGCTCGATAAGCTCAAACCAGGGTTCACCCCGTCTGACGTCGACGAAGCCCTCCGCTCCCAATCAGACCCCGATCTCGCCCTCGACATCTTCCGTTGGACGGCCCAGCAGCGCAACTACAAGCATAACGCCGTTACCTACTTCACCATGATCCAAATTGCCGTCTCTTGTAAGCGATTCGGCCAAGCTGAAACCCTAATCGAGGAGGTAATTGCTGGAGCTTGCTCCCCCAGCGCCCCACTCTACAATTCCATAATTCGGTTTTGCTGCGGCCGTAAATTTCTGTTCAATCGGGCGTTCGATGTATACAAGAAAATGTTGAAATCTGATGACGCCAAACCATCTTTGGAAACATACACATTGTTGTTTAGTTCTCTTCTTAGGAGATTCAATAAGTTGAATGTTTGTTATGTGTATCTGCACGCGGTTCGATCATTGACCAAACAAATGAAGGCGTCCGGTGTGATTCCGGATGCGTTTGTGTTGAATATGATCATAAAGGCGTATTCCAAGTGTCTTGAAGTTGATGAAGCTATTCGGGTTTTCCATGAGATGGGGTTATACGGATGTGAACCAAATACGTATACCTATAGTTATATAACTAAGGGTTTGTGTGAGAAGGGGAGGGTGAATCAGGGTTTGGGATTCTATAAGGAGATGAGGGATAAACATTTGGTGCCAAAGAACAGTGCATACATGATTTTGATTTGTAGCCTTGCTATGGAAAGGAGGTTTGAAGATGCTACTGAGGTTGTTTTTGATATGTTGGGTAATTCTCTGGCTCCTGATTTGTTAACCTACAAAACTCTCTTGGAAGGGTTGTGCAGGGAAGGGAGAGGTAATGATGCTTTTGAACTGCTTGAAGAATTGAAAACGAGGAATAAGATGATGAATGAGAAGACTTACAAGACTCTGTTGAACGGACTGCATTTTTTAAGCGGAGAGTAGGCATCATACTTTGTTCCTCAATATTGTCCTTAATGTGTTGATGTCTTTCATTTGATTGAAGTGCCCCATTCAAGTTCAACTGCATTTCTTGGAGCAAAGCAAAGACACAAGAACTTGAAGACAATTTGGGAATGTTGGTTCACTTTGAACTGATTGATAAATCCTGCAACCAGTGATGAAGGTTTCTAGATGTCCAAATCATCTAGATCTATGAATTTGGAGTACAACTAAGATTCGACAGGATTAGCCAAATGCTGTTAAGATGTGGATGTACGCTGGCCTAGAATCTGACTGTGAAAATGGAGGGGTTCTGAGGCAAATGTTTCAGCATGTTATCTGCCTCCCAACTCCAACAACAATGTTTCCAAGGGAAGGTTATTTCGGACCAGTTTAGGCAAAATTGGTTGCACTCCGTATTTTGACTCTTTGTTTCAATTGCATACCCGATAAATTGGCCTCAAAGTAGTAACGTTGTTCTTCAAGAACACTGGGTTTTACCTATCTGGCATTGTGGTAGGGCTACGATGGTACACTCTTTCTTTATCGGCTTTTGGGATCTTGAAAGGAGGAATGGACACTAAGCCATGGTTCTTCTTTCTGACCAGAACCATGAATAACAGTTTAAATGAGAAGAATGTCTGAATGGAGGTCGGAATTTTTTTGCGAATTGTTTTTGGTATGTTACGCAAGTTCTGTTTGCTATAAGGAAAATGTCGGTGGTCTTGGTCAACATTGTCAGGAGAGACGAGTGCAGTGACTTCATAAAATTAGAAGTATGATTTGTACAAACAAATGCCCTGTTAATATTACTATTGATGAGGAGGTGAAGATCGTTTGCAAGCCGTTTTTGAAAATTAAAGAAGTCAAGACTGAAGCTTGAAATATGATTTGTCCAAACGAATGCCCTATGAATACTGATAAGGAGGTGAGGATCATTTGGAAGCCGTTTGTTTGTACGATTCAAATTTCAAGCTTCGATCTTGACTACTTCATTAATTTTCAAAAATGGCTTGCAAATGATCTTCACCTCCTCATCAATAGTAATATTAACAGGGTATTTGTTTGTACAAATCATACTTCTAGTTTCATGAAGCCACTCTCACTTGCTGATAACGAGGTGACGATAATTTGGAAGCCATTATCTAAGATTAGATAGGTCTAAGATGTCATTTAGATTGGCCCTTAGATGGTATGCTGCGAAGTTACTGGAGGGGTTTTACAAATTTACTGTATTACAGTCGTTTACTGATTCATTTTTTGTAATGTTCCACACTTTCATTCAGCTCAATGCAATTTTTTTATTTATCCGTAAGAGCTATCTTCGTGACTATGCTCTTCATACGTAAATTGCATTTGTTGTTTTGTATATCGTTCAATGCAATTAATTTATGGTTTGATTTGAATTTGGTTTCATTGCAGTATTTTGTCTAGCTTTTGTTGATGGCTTTTCTTAGCTGGCCAGATCACCATCAACATTTACTTTCGTGGTGGTCCGTCTAGTCATTTTCAAAAATTATTGCTTGGCCTTAGACTACGGAGACGTGGCGCTTCAATTATTTCTCAATTTTGTAGGACTTACAATAATGTGCATTGGCACTACTTGATTATGTGGTGGTAGAAAATGTGAGGCGCCACATGACGACTGTTAGTCGTTAGATATATCACTCGCAACGTGACCAGTTTAAATAAGACTTTGAGGAAATTTCTTGCTGCTCGGAGAATTGGTCGAAGAAAGAGTTAAAGTTATGAACAAAATATGCATACAACTCCCACACAGTACGAAGAGATTTAATGTCCTTGCTTTCAACAGTTGTGTTGATTTTAGTGACATTTCACCTCTACATGACCAAGTTCTCACTTTAACACCATTGTCATCCCAATTCGATATCTCATCTGTCCCTCTATATTTGAACAAAATTTGAATGAAAGAAGAGAAGAAAAAAGGAAGAAAACGTATTGAAGTAATCGACAATTACTGCAAAAACATTGCAGAACCCCGTCTCAATATATACGTTTGGAATTTTGCATCTTCAGTTCTAATCATCGCCCATCCCTTGGACCCAAAGCAACCCCTGAAGTTTCCTCAGGCGTGATTGCAGGTATGCTGGACCTATAATGGTAATTGCTGGGAATCGCAGAAGTACCTTCACCGGACTGCCATTTTTGTATGGCTTGAGGAAGGCTCATTCCAAAGTCAATGCCAAAGCTGTCATCTTCTACTTCTTGGGTGGTTGGTTTCCACTGCCCCACAAGGGGAGATAACACAGTCACCGCATGACCCATATCCGGTCGCTGGGAAGGCTCCCTAGCTGTGCAGTGTCCTGCTAATTCTGTTACTATGCAAATAGTTTCAAAGGTTTCTTCATCAGGATCCAGCATCGGGTCTAGCGATTTCCTGATGCTGTCTTTGTTGTTGATGACCCTTCGGAACCAAGTCACCAAGTGGCTGTTCTCATCTGGTAAGCTCTCGTCCAATGCTTTTCTACCTGTGAGTATCTCCATTAGCACCACCCCAAATGCAAAAACATCCACCTTTGTGGTCACTCGCCCCGTCGCTGCAACCAGAAAAACAGGTTCAAAATCCATTGGCTTGGTAGTACACTTAAAAACGTCATAGTTCTGATAAGTTGCGCGAGTATTTGACCCATTTTGAATCATGATCATGCACCTAAATATGAATTAAAATTTGGACAAGTAGGGTTGTATGAAGAAGGAAGGGAAGACTAAATGATCACGAATTTGCGTACTTACCAGCATACTCCGGGGCTAAATATCCAAATGTTCCGGCCAACCTAGTCTCCACCGAGCACTTTCCATCAGGCGCGTTCTTAACCAATCCAAAATCAGACACCTTGGCTCTCATGTCATCTCCAAGAAGTATGTTAGAGGTTTTCAGATCTCTGTGAATAAAACTTTGTTGTGCTAATCCATGCAAGTACTCAACTCCTCTGGCAACATCCAACGCTATGGTGATTCTCTGCTTCCAGGTCAGCGGTGATAACCCCATTTCTCTGTAACTGAACAAATGCTGCCCTAATGTCCCCTGTGGCATATACTCATAAACCAAAAGCCTTTCATTTCCATTGACACAGAACCCATGAAGCGCGACTAAATGCCGGTGCCTGACCTTTGACAGGACTGCTATTTCAGCTTGGAACTCACCCAGCCCTTTTGAACTCGACACCATTGCTTCCATCCTCTTAACAGCAATTTGGGTCCCGTCGTGTAATTGCCCTCTGTAAACAACCCCAAATCCGCCACGCCCCAAAATATTGTTGTCACTGAAATTGTCTGTCACTTCTCTGAGTACCTCTATTGGAATGGCAACGTTGCCACCATCGTGAACATGAATATCAGTGTTATCACCACTACTTTGACTAGGCAGTTCACTTCTGGAGGCTCCACTCTTTTTAGATTTCTCTGTTCTACCCACGCATGGGTATTTCCCACTCTGTTTCTTTACAAACCGTTTGTAAACTATCAATGACAAAGGCAGTATCACAATCACAGCAGCAATAATGGAACCAACGATCACCCACGATGATATAGACGATTTACGTGTTTTAGTAACCTCTGTTGTAGTTCCATCAGAAGATGAACTACTGTTCCCACTGGATGAACTTGGACTTGGAGAGCTACTATTGAACGAAGAAGAAGAAAAAGAAGATGGAGAAGGAGGAGAAGGAGAAGGAGAAGAAGAAGAAGACGGAGGAGAAGGAGAAGGAGAAGTTCCATTTCCAGCGGAAACAGTTTTCGCAATTAGAAACGGGTTCCCTGATATCTTCACTGTTACACCTGAACCAAAGGCTGGTACTTCACCGGAAATGTTATTGTTGGAGACATCAAGAAGCCGGAGATGTGCCAACTTTGTCAATCCGGGTGGAATAGTACCAGTGAGATTGTTATCATTCAAAAGCAAAGTGGTCAATCCAGTGAGATTAGCAATGGCAGGGGATATAATCCCAGTAAAACCCTGTTTCCCAAAATTAAGAACCGTTACACTTCCTTTAGAATCACAGGAAACATATTTCCACCCGTCACAAGGGTTATTCCCTGTCCAAGATTCAGCTAAACCCATTGGGTAACCAAATCGCCCTGCGACTTCAAGCAATATAGTCACCTGTGGGTCACACAGCCCGGGTTTCGGATTACAGAAACTGTTCGTTTGCCCAAGACTCACTTGAACGGCACTTGGAAAACTGGGTTGTGGGCCCTGCAACTTGTTGTTCTGCAATGAAACGTTAACCAATTTCGGTAGCGTAGACAGAGATGGCGGGACAGGACCCGTTAACAAATTATCGCGCAGCGAAAGATCAAATAAAGAGGTACACTCGGAAAGATCCGGAATTGGACCCGAAAAGTGGTTCTGGTGTAGCCAAACCTGTGACAATTGCGGCATTGAACCGAGCACATCGATTCTACTTGAAAGCCCAAGGTCCTGGTTGTTGATCCACAGGTTCTGAATCCCTGATTTTGCAAACGAAGGAGGCAAAGGACCGGTTAGATTGTTGTACGAAAGCCTAACATTTTGAAGATTCGGGAGCGAGCCGAATATATCAGGTATTGTGCCAAATAGGTTGGAATTTCCTGCGTATAGAGTGGTTAGGGTTGTGGATTCACCTAGGGTTTCGGGGAGCGTCCATGGGGGGAGATTAGGGTTTTCACTCAGGCTTAGAGTCTGCAAGCTCGTAAGTCCGGTGAGGAAGGGTGACGGAATTGAGGTGAAATTATTGTTGTCGAGAAAGGCTTGTTGGAGGGAGGGGAGGTTAGCGAGAGAGGGGAGGGCCCCGGAAAGCTTGTTCCGTTGGAGAGAGAGAGATTTGAGGTGGGAGAGTAGGTTCAATTCGGAAGGCAATTCGCCGGTGAGGGATCTGGAAGCGAGGCTGATGGAGGTGACGTGGCCGGAGGAGTCGCAGGAGACGCTGGTCCAGTCACATGGGTCGGAGCCGGACCAGCCGGAGGGGGCTGGGGTGAGTGATTTGGCGAGTTTGGCCATGACAGCGGCGTCATCTTTAACGGCGGCGGTGGCGGCGGTGGCGTGGGGACAGAAAAGAGAAGAGATTGTAATGAGGAGGAGGAGGAGGATGTGAGAAAGTTTCCTTGGTTGAGTTTCGTGTTCTTCTACCATTGTTGTTATTGTTTTTGTCGGCTCTCTTTCTCTCTCATTGAGAGAGAGAGAGAGAGAGAGAGAGAGGACAGAGAGAGAAGGGAGTGGAGGTGGGAGCGAGATTTGAGTGGTCGCTAAAAATGTAACATTGAAGGCTAGGGGACGAGCTTGACAGTTATTTGGGACGTCCCCGCGAATAGTTCGTTGCGTTTTGAACTTTTTTATTTCGGGTAAATTATACCTTTTGCCCATTCAGGTTTAGCAATCTTTCATTTTGGTCCTACAAGTTCCATCCGTTTAAATCTTGCACTTTATTTTAACGGTAAACTACACTGCCCTCCCTGAGTTTTTTTTTTTTTTTTGACAAATACACCGACCTTTCTTTAGTTTGATAAATTGCTCTGATATTCCTTAATTTTAAAATTAATATGCAATTATCTCTTCTACTATTAAAATCAGTCGAACGCTATTCTTCAAGCTATTGAAATTTTAAATTCATGATTTTTTGCTTGCAAATGAACTGCAATATAATTTCTATCGTGTCCAATTTTATCTATGTTGATTTTTTTAAATTTTTTTGCAAATTAAAATTCGAACAAAATTTATCGAGTGACAAGATTGCTCTTGAATTCTGTTTATTTGTCTCTTGTTGGTAGAAAATCCATCAGACTGTCCGAAGATGGTCCCACATCTAGGATATTGGGAATGAAATAAGCCAAAGCTAAAGAACGTTAGGAATTTTTAAATAATTTCTCAAACCACAAAGAGATTAGTATACCTTTTAAAAATCTTAAAAGAGTGTGTTTAAATTACTCTTATTAATGTAAACTATTTAACAATTTACGTGGAAGGAAAGATTAACTCATGAAGGCCGAAGTGAAATGAAGGTAAAAACAAAAAACAAAAATTACGCATGGAATTATATTAACAAATCTTCCCTCTTGACACTCTATAGATTATTCACATGTTGGTTTTTGTTTGAAATAACAGCTAAATAAGGAATAATATATTGCAATTAAATGAAAATTTAAGGTCTGTATGCATAAAATAAAGTTGTAGAGACCAAATTGAAAGGCTTTGTACAACTATACAGACCAAGAACATCATTTACCATTTACCAACCGTCCAACCTAAAATATCTAAATTTCTTTATTATTTTTTTCTTCTGGAATTATATCAATTTCAATTCATCTAATTCTTTTCTACCTTTTTTATTAGCCTGAAACAAGATCATTTAAACAAGTAAAAATTATAAATAAAAAATTAGAATAAGTTTTTTTTAAATACTAACCACTTTTTAAGGTGACGGATGATGCATAAAAAGTTCATCGATGTTCATAAGAAATGTATCTATATTATGAATGTTTATTAATATTCATAAATATGTATTAATATTTTAATTTTTATGACATTATGTGCATATTATTCACTACCTGGGGCCAATTTGGCCTATGGTATTTGTGTGTTTTCTAATTTTTTTGTTGAACAAGACTTGTTTGTGTATTTTTTTTGCTAGCTTGCTGTATATTGAAAGACAAAAATATTCATATATACCCAAATGAGTCGTACACCTACAAGGACAATTCGATTATTACTCCTTCAGAATTAAACAAAATACTCATTAATTATGGTTAAATAACATAATAAATAATTTAGTCGGCATCAACTAAATTAAGTTTTACTTCAAATATCATATATAATAATTTAATAAATCAATAAACACCTCATGCCATATGGTAGTGAGTGATGATAAGCAATACCATTTTTAAATAAACAATAAGCTCAAGTAGGAATTTTAAAAAAAAATTATTTTGAACATTTGTAAAGTTCAAATATATCTATTATATTTTTAAAAATTAAAATTATTGGGCCATAATTTGGAAAAAAAAAAATTACTAAGAACAAATATAACCTAATTAAAAGAGTTTCACAGTACAAACTAATTAGTGATGACAATTTGGACCAAACTGCTTGTTATTTGAACTGAACCGTTTAATTTTTTTGAACCGTAACCGTTTTTTTCCATGGGTATGAGTATGCTAGTAACGGATAAATACCCGTTTAGATTCGGCTCGATTATGGTTTAGAAGAATAACCAAATTGTTTTCCAAACTGAATCGTTTTTCGAATCGAACCGAAAGTAAAACAACATCATTATATATATATATATATATATATATATATATATATATATATATACATATAATCTCTAGTTTCAGTTTGAATACTTTACAAAACCCTCTAACGAAAATTCTTATTTGGATGTTTATCACTCTAATGAATGCACTAAATTAATAACTGAATAATGGGTTACGATTTTAATTTATTAGTTTTTTCCGGTTTCGGTTCAAATAATTGATAACCGAACCTTTTGGTTAACCATTCAATTAGAGAAATATCCGAACCCCGTTTAATTTGGTTATCGCGTATTTTTTCTCTCCCGTTCAGTTATCACGACGATTTTGAATAGGCCATTCGGTTCGAAAATTGGGTTTGATTATCCTAATAGGGTTTTGCTAACCACCGCCTAATGGGTGGTAGATAAATACACATAAAGATAAATAAACACGGATATCAATACGTATTTTATGAATATCTATGCATATTTATGGATATCAATGGATAATTTATGAATACAAATATATTTTTTATACATTATTCATTATATAATGAGCGATAATTAACATTTTTCATCCTAAATACTGCCCGTTGTCATCCCAAAAATTAATCCTTACCGATTTACTTTCCTCCTGTTAAGATTGCAGTTTGTCAGTCCGGTTACCAATCAGCTCTCATCGCGTCATCGAGATGTCATTTAAATGACGTGGCATCATCCCATTGGCGCTCTTCGCTAACCTTGTTCTCAGCCGACCTTTGTTCTACAAAAACTTAGCACAATAAGTGAGAATTTCAGTGATTTGGGAGAGAGAAGGAGAATGGGGAAGATGAGCTTCAGCTGTGCATCGAAGGCTACTTCGCTATTGATTCTGTTGATTCTTTCTTCATCAGGTGATTGATCTCATCATTTCGTTGCCTCATGCCTGTTGTTTACGGAGCATTTTGTAGATCTGCTCACTCGTTGTTGATCTAAAAATTTTGAATTTCGGATTGCCCGTATAATCTGAGAGAATAACGATACCACGTTATTTTTGCAGTTTCGGCTAAGAAGTCTAAGGATGTTACTGAGTTACAGATCGGTGTAAAGGTAAGTTCCTCTATTTTCGACTATCTTCTTTATGTTTATGAGTTTTAAGATTCTACTTGCACTCGATCTCTTAGTTTCATCTATTGCGGATGCCATTATGTTTGTTTGGCTCTATTGTGGTTCAAATTTCTTTATCTCAAATATGACTATAGTAGATTTCCATCTCAATCATTAGTTTGAAGTACGTACCTCTTATTTTTCTCTGTCTTTGAAGTCCCAAGAAAATGTGGAAGTGTTTTGTTATCTCTGATTAATCTATGAATATCAGAAATTTTGGATTAACTAGCCGGGTAAAATTTTTGGCTGGAAGTTGGACCTGGTTTTACATTGCGGTGCTCCATTTTTGTACTTGTAAACTGCTTAGATGCATACCGTGGACTGGTTTTGGGCTGATTACCTGATATTGTGCTATTTTAGAAATTCTTGGAAATTGCAAGTTGGATTTGTCTCTGTGTGCATTTGAAAAAGTGGCTACTGTTGGAACACTTCATAGGGCGTGGACATTCTTCATGTTCTGTTTGATGATCGTAAGGTTTGGAGGGGGCTGTTTGTCCTAGAATATTGTATTAGTAAACTAGCAGTTAAGCATTTACGATATAGAAATGAAAGTGGGTTTTACAGCGGTTCCAAAGAGCGCAATTACGTGTCAAGCTCCAAGACCATGTATGAATTTGTTATGACTTATGAGAACATCATTGTTGTGAAGATGTAATGGTGTTTTCTCAAGACATGGACGACCAGTGAATTCGTTGGTCGATGCATTACCGTGCAGTGTGGAATTACTGTGAATTTCAATGGAGCAAAATTTGCTTGCAGATACTTCATATCCCATGGAAATTGTAAATAACTTGTGCTTGACAGAAAAGATAAGTGAATTGAGTTGTAATGAGTTTCTGGTACTAAGAGTTAGGATTGGTAAGAGTCATTCCTTAATTGGACTGCATAAGCCTTATGTTAGGCAACACCGAATTATCATATAAAAGTTACAAACTAAATCTTCTTTTTTGTTTGATGAATAACAACAAAAGTAAATGCAGTAGCCAGGTAATGATGATATAAATACCAAGTTACCTGTTGTTATTCTTTTTGCTTCTTGCTTAATTGGCTTTTGGATCTTCCTCCTGTTCTTGCAGTTTAAGCCAGAATCTTGTGACATTCAAGCACATAAAGGTGATAGAATCAAAGTACACTATCGGGTGAGAGAAAACTGCACTTCTCCTTTTCTGTCTCTCCTGCCTTTTTGTTCATTTTCTTGTATTTTGTAGGGTTTGAAATATTTTTAATGGGACAAAGTTGTGGTCTGCAGTCATTCTTAATCATTTTAGACTCTAAAAACAGCATGGTCAGCTATGTTGTCAAATTGTTAATCTTGAGCTGATCGCACTTTGGATAAGTTGACTACTAGACTAGGTCCATCAATTTGGGACATTTAGTATTTGTGAATGCTTTTTTAATTAGAAGGATGCATTTTGATCCGCAACACACTGCTTGTTTACTATTGAAGACAAAGTGAGCATGGTTTAATTTATCATCAGATCTTGAATGCCAAGGCTGTCATGCATTTGAATAACTAACTTTGGCTGCTCCTTTGAACAGGGTCTTCTTGATTCTTGCTAAGTTGTATGATGAAGAGATAGAATTATGTAGTTTCTTTTCCTAAAATTCGAAATTGACATCCTCTTGTAACCTGTTTCGGTTGTCTATCAAGCACCAAACGTGCACTTCTTTTCTCGGTATTCCTTAGTCATGGAATGTTCATACCAAAAATAACACAAGGAAACTAAACTAGTTGGGAGGATCTTCCCTCTTGCTACGTATAGCATCATATGTTTTTGTGCAAGCCTATTACTATGTTGGTTTTCTCTTAACCTTGCAGGGAAAACTCACCGATGGAACTGTTTTTGATTCGAGCTTTGAAAGGGGTGACCCAATTGAATTTGAAATTGGCAGTGGTCAGGTGATTAAAGGTATGTGGCAATTTAACAGCCAGTTACTGTGGAAATGTCCAGGTGATTAAAGCCCACCAATGGAGTTCTTTTTTTTTCATTTTTATGGAAATCTTAGGGGCTTTTTTTATCAATGACGGTTTCGTCTTTTCTTCTTAGATGACACTGATCATTTTCCTTCTTGTGCTTAAAAATGAGGCAGTAATCTTGTAACAAGTGTATAAAGCCAGAGAGGGGAGCGTTTGAGGAGAGACAAAAAGCAGGTGTGGGTTAATAGAATTAGGTTGGAAACATGAAAGGTCTTTAAGCAAATAAGACGTCAGATGCAAGTTGTCCTTCCTTGCCTCTGCCGCACGAATGAACTCTTCAACAACTAAAAATCTTTCCAGAGGCTACAAATGAAAACAGTGGGTATCTGTTGATTCACGCCACAAGCAGATGGTGTATAACACAAGATTACGTGGCACATTTCCAGCTTTTGAATTGCCCTGGGGAATCCCGGGTATATATTGATTTTGGCTCGTAGTATTTGTTTGCAACAGCAAGAAAGTAGAAAGTTTCTGTTGCGCACGTTCATGAATTCTGATTGACCATGTTGCACTATCAGATCTCAAACACTTGAAGAAATGTAAAGAGACACTAGCCACATTTGAAATTTGGGGTGTAAAATAAAACAAGAGAAAGGTTATTGGACATCATTTAATTCTTCAGTTGCAGTACCTGGAATTAACTGTCCAGTTCTGAACTCAATGTGGAATCTGAGTCTGTAACAAAAAGTTTTCTCCATTTTCATCCCTGCGATTTTTGAAAAACATAATCTTTGTATGATGTGTTTTTGTTGTAAACACATAAATCGTAATCATGCAATGAGCTTATGCTCTTGTACCATCGTGAAGGACTGTATGGGCGTTTGTTGGGTATTATTCCGCATTTGTTGACAATTCAACCTTGTGTAAGTTCCATAATCAGACTGAAACTATATTGGTCTAAAGCATATAATCATAACTCACAGGATGGGACCAAGGACTGTTGGGAATGTGCGTAGGAGAGAAACGGAAGTTGAAAATACCAGCAAAATACGGTTATGGCGAGCAGGGGTCACCACCCACCATCCCAGGTAATGCTTCATTACTGTTCTATTTTTCTTGAACACAAAAGGTCTACTCTGACTGTTTATTTCTTTTAGTGTTTTTCTAATTCCTCTCTACTAGAATATGGCCCCACGTAAAATTCTCTATTTTGTTTGTAAGAAGAACTTTGCTGGATAACTTGCTTTTTTAACATTGTTCGGGAAAACGAAATCCTGTTTTAATACGTGTAGACTAAATTTAATAAGATTAAAAAACTATGTTCCTATTGTGCCTTCTGATATCTTCTGCTGAAGGGAATTGGGGTATCTTTTCTAATCAAAATCTTAAATTTGGCTTATTAGTGTGGGTCTCTATTAACTAGGGCCTCTTGATTTCTCTTCAGCCAATGTAGCGAGACTTGACTGGCTTTATGATGTCAAATAGTGACTTGTGTCTTATGCGTTCTCTTTACAAGGTAGAAACTTGCAGCCTCGCGCGAAATACACGCTCACTTCTTTTAATGGTCAACGGACTAGTGAAATCCATGATAGGCAACCATCTAGGACTTTGTACTCGAGTTTGCTAATCTGAAAAGGCAAAAAGAGTGAATACTGGGCATACAGCATACTTGAGTTAACCAAATTTCTCCATCAATAGATCTAGTTTTATTTTGCTTTCTCTTTTGACCTCCACCTATTCGATTTCACCAATAGTTTCTGAGGAAGTATTAGAACATTTCTTTACCATTCACAGGTGGTGCAACACTTATCTTCGACACTGAGCTTGTGGCAGTGAATGGGAAACCAGCCGGTGGGAAAACAGACGACAGTGAACTGTAATCAGATAAATCTCAGGTTGACATTCTTTCCACGTTAGCTGAATCTCGCGGGATTCGGTAGATAGGTATGGCCTTAGACAATGTTGACTAGATTTCAAATTTTTAATGGTGCTCGCGTTTTTTGAATCATTGTAATTTAAATGAGGATATTTGCTTACATTCCGAAAAGCGTGAGGACTTGGGAGTACTGTGCAATGAACTTAATTTAGAGGTAATAAGTGTCAGTTCCTTCCTTCCATGGGTCTTAGCTTTACCCTGTTATGGCTGGAAGGCAACATTAACTGATTGACTTGAAGTTTTCACTGAAACTTTTATGGTTAGGGCTACAAGTGAGCCTTATCCAATAGATAGTAGCTTTAGACAATGTTTACTTAGCTTTGGTGATTGAAATGGATAACACTTGTGACACACAAATATGCACAAATATTTACACGCACACTCACAATGTTCAACAGGCACGTAAACTGGTTTGGACACACTAAATTATCAAATAAATGATCCAAAGGCTCACACACATTGTACAAATAAAATGTACAAAAAAATCCTACATTGAAACATCATGATGAGATCTCGGGAGATCCTATCTAAGAATACGAGAATTCGTGGCTTGTTATTACACTACAAAATTAAAGTATGTTTTTGCAGATCCATCTTAGTTTATTCGTGGTTTCCTTGCTTTTCTTTTCGATTAAACAGTTATATAGAAACATTTTGGTTTAATTTAGGGTATAGAGATCAGGTTACAAGTATCTTGACTAATTTGTTTTTTAAAATTAACTGGTTCAATCCTATCGTCTATGTGAGTGCAACCCAATTGAGCTATGCTTTTGTATGGATTGACCCGATAAGATCTTAAATATTTTGAATATAAGATATAAAGAGACAACAAATGTCTAAATTTCAGACGATGCACCCGGTTGGAGGTTACAAATTATTTCAACATACAATACATATACACCATTGTCCATATTGCATTTCTTTAAAGGCAATGCAAAAGAGTGCTCTGGGGCACAAGTTAAATTTCATTTAACGAAAATATTATTATAATATTTTACTAAAAGAAGTGAACGACATTTCGAATGACAAAAAGTGACCATAATTTGTTATATTTATTTTTGGTAACTATTAAACACTATGAAAATTAAAAAAAGGAATTTTTATATTCACAACTATCCAATAATTCTATTTTTGTTTTTTCTCAAAGATGGTAATTCTCAAATCGAAGATTGCATTCTTTGAAGCAATTCAGAGAGAGAGAGAAGTGTGTGTGCTGATTTGGTGGTGATGAGTGTGGCTTTGCTTCAGAATTCTGAAGCTGCCATTGAAATATGCAAGCCCAATTATAATGGGATTTGCATTCACTGTGTTATAATCGAGGATTGCATCCATTTTTTAATACTTCTAACAACATACATTTGAATTTTGTATTTTCTTTGAAGTATTAGCAGTTTGAATTTTTTCATTCTTCATTTTTTATTCCCAAAGTGTTTTGTCCGTGGTTAGATAATTCGTAATTTATTTTCTCCTTCAAATATTGATAATTAAGACTTAATGGTTGTTTTAAAATACGAGTGGTGTGTTATCCTATCATTTGACGTTCGATATTTTAATTAGGAGAAAATGCACTGGCCTCCCTTGATGTTTTTGACAATTGCAGGGATTATCCCTGAGGTTTTAAAAAATACACTCACCTCCCTTACTTTTGAAATTATTACACCATTTTCCCCTGTCGTGAATTTCTGTTAGAATTGGGTTAGTTTTTGATGAGGTCATCAGATTACTTTTTCTAAAAGGCCTAAAATACCCTTGGTCATGACTATAAGAATAAAACAAATTCTTCCTAAGACACACATCCTTTATATATTTCTTCACCTCATTAAAGACTAAAGATACGTATTTTTTTTTTTACGAATGCATTAGTTGATTGTTTCTTTATTTATCGATGTAATTTTTTCTCCAATTATAAATATGTCATCTAGACTCTATTTAGCCTAAATTACTAATCTAAAATATTTTTGTCTTTATTTAAAAAGAATTAAATTTTTTATTTTTTGTTTATTTTTTGGATTTGTTGATTCATTGCAACAAAAGAAATTTAAAAACTATAAAATTATGTTCAAAAACTAAAAAAATTCACTAAAGACGAAAAAATTCTCAGAATCACATACCATGTTTTGTCATATTTTTTAATTTTTGAACATAATTTTATATTCTTTTGAAATCTCTTGTCGAGACGAAACAATAATCAATTAAAAAATTAACATAAAATAAAAAATTATAAAGAATTGAAATAAGGACGAATGAAGTTGAAGAAAATATCATAATTCGATAAGCCTCTCGACAAGGGTCTGAGTGCTTGAAGCACATATGGATATACTAGAGATGTGTTTCATCATTCCGTAGTCATTAGCAAGTGACCTCTTAAGTTTGTTCTTTGTTTATATTTTTTACATTATTTTTTTTAGAAGTAATAAAAATGAAGCATTCTTCCACATATTATTAGGGGATTGGGGTGTGTGCTATGCGTGGAGGCATAACACACATGATGTGCTAAAAAACCGTAGTCACTTTGGGTTGCAAACAAAACTTTTATTAGAAAGTATGTTTGTGTGCACATATTCCATTAACAAAAATTTATTTTAAAATTTTGAGTTCGTGATTAGTCTCAAAATATTTTTTTTAAGGTTATTAGTCTCAAGGGAGGTTAGTGCATTTACCCTTCTAATTATTATTTTGTTGCTTGATTTTTTAAATAAATTATAGATGTTTTGGTAGGATATTTGGTTATTGTTTTTTTAGATTATAATGCTTTGACAAGTTAGGAATAATTTGACTATTTACAATATTTTAAGTATATTATCTTTTATGATATCACATGTCTAAATTTTTTTAAAAAATAAGGGCAATCTTGTCATTATAAAAAATAACACATATATTTATAACTGCTAGTCTTAAAAAGTAATGTTTGTAAATTACCATCAATACAAATTAACTAAATAAGCTTATTTATTGCGGCTTAACTTCTACCAAGGGCACAAATTAGCAAAATCAATTTTTAAAATATCATGAATAGTTTTTGCAAGTTGAGCACCATTTTAAAAAAATATATAGAATAGGCCTAAGATCAAGGCCGAAAGCCGTAGTCTTTGAATAGACTATCGATATTGCAGAATAACATCTTATCCTATTACAACAATCCTCGATGAGAAGAACGTTCAGGTTGTGATAATTCCGCCGTATACAAATAAAAAAGTAAATTACAGACTCAATAATTAAATCCAAACAAATAAACTTATTATTATCCTTCCAGTAATAAATAAATCCAATAAAATCAACAACCAAAACCTAGGCAGAAGCGAATAATAAATAAGGTGTGCAAATCTATGGGCCTCTGAATTCTTCAAACGGCTATTTCTGCAATTATTGCTTTTTTTACAACACTTTTGTCATCTACACACCAGGATTTGTGGGTCCCCCCATTCCCCCTTTTCCACCCCCTCTTTTTTGATAAATTAAATCCTTTCCACACCCTCCTTCCTGGAAGCAGAAACTCAACAAAGAGTAGACACCCACCACTCATCAATTCTCATTTTCCCTTTATTCCTTAGCTTTCATTTTTCCTGGTCCCGAAAAGGGAAATGAGGGATCGTGTCAAAATGATATTGTTTTTGTGTAAAAAATATTGTTCAATTATTTGAATAATATTGTGTGCACTAAAACGACGTTGTTTATTCTTGAAAGGAAAATGAGAGAGTTGCGTCGAAACAATATTGTTTTGGTATAAAAAATACTATCCAAATACTGTCTAACTGTTCGGACAGTATTTTGTACACATCCTACACTGCATTGCACAATATGGTCCTCAAATCCCCTTAAAGATGTTTAGTTGCTTTTGGATTTTGGATAATGCAATTTTATTTTTTTGGTATTTAGGAGCTCATTCAAGAATGAATTATACAAAATTATACTTTGAAAATCCTAAAATTGCATTCAGATGAACATTTTAGATTTTCTATATAAGTATTCACACTATTCTTCTATGTTTTCTGCGCATTTTTCCACCCTCTTTTTTTGATGAATCCTTTCCACACCCTCCTTCCTGGAAGCAGAAACTCAACAAAAGGTGTCCCACCCCTCATCAAATCTCATTTCCCTTTATTCCTTCAAAAAGTCCAGAAGCACATACCTTACGAACACAACTTGATACAGATGTGTTCGGAACCGTTAGATGCACATAGAACCTCTTACATTTAACAATTCTAAATATATCTGTGTCCGATTGTATCCTTAAGGTATGTGTTTGTAACATTACTCGTAGTCCTTAGCTTCATTTTTCTTGGTCACGAAAGGAAAATGGAGGAGTTTGATGTGCACCGAAAACGATGTTGTTTTGCTTAAAAAATATTATCTGATTATTGTTCAGCTGTTCCCATAGTATTTTGTACACGTCCTACAGTGTGTACATTGCACAATAGGGTCCTAAGTCCTCTGAAAGGTGTTTAATCGCTTATGGATTTTGGATTATAGAATTTTATTTTTCTTGATATTTAGGAGCTCGTTCAAGAATGAAATATACAAAAATATATTTTGAAAATTGAATTGGAGAATGCATAATCCTAAAATCACATTAGGGTAAATATTTTAGATTTTCTATATAAATTTTCACACCAGTATTTTACAAAATTTATTCTTTGCATTATTATACACATATTTTTATTTAAGATCCAAAATTTTACAATCAACAAAAAATCTAAATTTAAAAATAATTCGCTCTCAAACACGTTGTGAAAGAAGAACAAGTCTAGAAAAATAATTATTCGTGCACATCCGAACACAGATGTGTCTAAAATCATCAAATGCGCATGGAGCTCACATGATACATGGGGAATTTTACGTGCATCGGACAATTCCGAACACATATTTGTCCAAATCTGTGCATGAATAATTCCGCTCCTAAACTTTTTTCGTGAAAAAAATCCTCAAAATGCAAATGAATTATCTTTCATTGATATGAGAGAAGTTAAACGAGCCGCGTCAATAGTGGCACTCTCAAACCTTATTTAAGCTTAGGCCTATTTTTGTATTTGCATTTTTTTAAATTTTCATATGTATTTTTTAATTTTGTGTCAAATGTTTATGAATTATTAGTTCGACTTGATAAGAAGAATTTAAAAAATAAATTTAAAAGCTCAACAGAATTTATTAAAATCAAAATTTTTAAATAGACAATATATTTATTATTATTATTATTTTCCGAATTCTTTAAATATTTAATTCATATTTTTTATTTTTAAAATACTCGTCATTAAAAATTAACTAAAATTAATACACAAATACAATAATTTAACTGGACCAAATTTAGACGGCATCTTCAAACCTTATTTAAGTCACCATCTGGTCTCATTCTCTGCTTATCAGTGTGTCATTTCTTTTTCTATTCACCTTTCCGTTGCAAAGAGTTAAGGCTGTGGAGAGAGAGAGAGAGAGGGGAGAGAGAGAGAGAGTGGTCTCCCACTCCCAGTGGCCCAATACACACTCTCAAACCTTGAATCATCTCACTCCCTCTATTTTTCTTCCTTTTGTTCAACCACCTAATCATATATTCCTCCACACATCCACATTCGCCACTCCTTCCCTCCTCCTTCCATATATCAATCACCATTTGCACGCCCATTTACAAGGACAATCTATTCCCAACAAAAACTGCGAACACAGACAAGAAGATAACATGGGTTTACTCTCTCTCCTATTGCTCTCCTTCTCGCTCCTCATTTCTCGATCCAGTAAGTCTTACTATTTCCTTGAACCCCTGAAATGGGTTTTCCCTATTCTGTATCTAAATGTTGTATACGTATATATTTAACCCATTTCGTGTTTCTTTATATTTTATCAGGTGGAGAAACCTCACCGAAGCTCGGTGTCTGCTACGGCCAGCTGGGGAACAACCTCCCTTCCCCATCAAGATCCGTACATCTCCTCAAATCCCTGAAAGCCAAGCGCGTGAAGCTCTACGATGCAAACCCAAAAATCCTCAAAGCCCTAAAAGGCACCGATCTTCAAGTCTCCATCATGGTCCCAAACGAAATCCTCGCCAATATCTCCACAAACCAAACCCTCGCCGATCAGTGGGTCAAAACCAATGTGGCCCCCTTTTACGCCCATGTCAAAATCCGATACCTCCTTGTCGGAAACGAGATCCTAAGCTCTTCCGATAACATTACCCAGTTCAGTTTAGTCCCGGCGATGCGCCGAATCAGAACCTCCGTGAAATCTCTGAATTTCACTAAAATCAAAGTCGGCACTCCATTAGCCATGGACGTGTTGGAATCGTCGTTCCCACCTTCGAGCGGAACGTTTCGGGCCGATGTTTGTGGCCCGATTGTGAAACCATTACTGCAATTCTTGAACCGGACCAAATCGTTCTTCTTCTTGGATGTGTACACGTTTTTCCCCTGGACGTCCGACCCGGTTAATATCAAGCTCGATTATGCCCTGTTAGAAGCAAAGAATATAACGTACACCGACCCGGGCACGGGGTTAACCTACACCAACCTCCTCGATCAAATGCTCGACGCAGTACTTTTCGCCATGAAAAGACTCGGGTATCCGGATCTCCGGTTATTCATAGCCGAAACGGGTTGGCCCAACGGCGGAGATATTGACCAGATTGGAGCCAATATTTACAACGCTGCCACTTACAATCGTAACGTCGTCAAGAAACTAACGGCCAAGCCGCCGACGGGAACACCGGCTCGACCGGGTAAGGTTATACCCGCTCTTATATTCGCTCTGTACAACGAGAACCAAAAGACCGGGCCGGGAACGGAGCGACATTTCGGGCTTTTGTACCCAAACGGGTCAAGCGTGTATCCAATAGATTTGTCGGGTAAGACGCCGGAGTTAGAATACAAGCCGTTGCCGGTTCCGACGAATAACGAACCGTATAAGGGGAAAATATGGTGTGTGGTGGCTAAAGGTGCGAATAAGACCGCGTTGGGTTCGGCGTTGGGTTATGCTTGTGGGCAGGGGAATGGGACTTGTGACCCGATCCAACCCGGTAAGAAGTGTTTTAAACCGGATTCATTGGTTTGGCATGCTAGTTATGCGTTTAGCTCGTATTGGGCCCAGTTAAGGAAGCTTGGGGCGACTTGTTTCTTCAATGGGCTTGCGGTTCAAACTACCAAAGACCCAAGTGAGTATCCACTACCAACTTCTTTTCATCTTTCAATGCTATTAACCATTTTAACTCGAGCAAATCTACGAACACAATTTTCGAACAAAAAATGTGTTCGGAACCATCAATGCATGCATAACTCTTTACTATTTTGTAGATCTTATGTGCATCGAACGATTCCAAATTACATCTATATTTGATTACGTGTACAGAAGTCTGTACTTGTAAATTATATGTGTATTAGACAATTCTGAACACATTAATTCTTCTTAGTAGTCATAGTAATTTAGATTTAATGAGCAATTATAAATACAAGAGCTGTGTTGTTTCATAAATAGACACTTCTAAATATTTGTATAAACTCTCACCCTAACATTTTTTAGGTATAATATTCGTCTCTCGATAATATTATTGTAGAAGAGTTTTGAGCAAGACTTTCTTTAACGGTTGGGTAGTTTTTAAGCGCACACGTCACGTTTTACCAGACGACGTACTTCATAAATAGTAAGCTCGTATTTTCGTAGGACGTGCCCTAAAAGCATCATGTTCCACTTTTGTATTTATTATATTGTTTTTTGTTTTAGGAACAGTCAAAGGAGAGATTAATTGATGTGCCAAGTTTAATGAATCCAACATGCTAGGAGTTTATAATTGCCTAAAGAATGAAAAAGGGAAACCCTACTTTCAAAGCTTAAAAATTGAAGAGCCTTTATGCTTTGCCTTTGTCACTTTAAAAATGCTTTTTGGATTTGCTTTTGCTTTATGCGAAACACAAGCTTGTCTCTTGATTGAAAATAATCAGATTTTATTGAGTCGGGATGTTGCAGTATGATAATATTGTAGTGCAAAACAATAAAATAGTTTTGTCTCGATTTAAAGTTAGAGTTTAATTAAATTTATATTATTTTGAAAAATCTCTAAACAACTTTAAATATGAACAAAATTAATGTTACTGTAATATTCCCAAATTATTTTTTTGCCGCACAACACGACTGTCGAGGATAAGCCCAAATAGTAAAATAAAATTGTGCACATTACGAGGATATATTCATGGGGTTATTTATTCAATTTTTTTAATGATTGTAGGTTATGGGTCTTGCAAATTTCCAAGCGTCTCACTTCAAAGTGTTGAGGCATAGGTGTGGGAGAGGCAGAAGGAGGACAGAACAAGGATCAAATGTGCTCGACATTTGTGTGTTTTTTTGGAAGTGATTTGTTTACCAATTTCTTTAAAATTATATATATCTTGTTAGATTAATTATAATAGTAGGTATTAATTAAAGTCTTTCTTCATGTTTTAGGAAGACCCAAATCCTAGACATGGGGTTTTGCGTGTCAAAATGACATCGTTTTGATGTGCAAAACACCAACCGAACAGTTGGCACTGATCGAATAATTTTCGGACAGAATTTGATGTACTATAACGATATCGTTTTGATACGCAGTGTGTCCAGTTATGCAGTATGCACAACGAGTTCCCCTATTCCCCAAATCCCAGATTAAAAATTATGTAATTTTTTGTACGGCGGCGTGGCTTTATCAACCTGACTGCAATATGGGATTTAAATGGGTCCTAACTAAATCACTTTCCTGCATTCAGATTTTGTTTATTCTCATTGGCCTTCTTTTTTATTCAGGGGCTGTAATATAATTCCACGTAATGCGTGGGTCGTGCGAATAAAATAATGTAATAGTTTTGTTCTTAAAATTATGTTATTTTGACTTCATGCGTTTTTTATGGCAATTTACAGGATAAGTCAAAATGGGGTAATTTTAATAGTAAAGTGGGCAATCTTTTGTTATTTTACCCGACTATACGCGCCTGATGAAACGGATTTGTGATCGTCCCCGGCAGACCTGCAAAAACAACTCGACACCGGTGTGGTATCTTGCCAACACCCCTCCGATGCCTAAGTCAGTTTTAGGATGGAGGAATAACGTAGAGAAATTGTGCGGGTAAAATTGGGCAGAGTGTACGTACCTTGTACCATAGAGCTGCCTCCATTATATAGAGATCTCGTTGGAGATAAATCAGGAAAGGATGTGATCCACTCCTGATTTGGTGGAGCAAATCAAGGCTAGTGGCCTTTAATTTGGTAACTGAATCTCCAACCATCACCCTTGCCTTAAATAGCGGGAGCGGGTGAAGATGGTGCGCAAGATGTGGAGAGATCTTTGGGGATTTCCTTTTCCTTGCGGGTCGCTCCGTTTTAGGTAGATAGATCCCAGGAATTGTGGAGAGTTATTCAGCGGAATAGGTCAGACAATGGCTGGGCTGAGCAGATCGGACAGTGGCCGAGCTGAGGATACCAAAACGCTAGCTGAGCTGAGGATACCGGAACGCTAGCTGAGCTGAGGATACCGGACTGAGCAGACCAGAACATGTCTGAGGGGAGTTGTGTGCCGACCGACCAGAATATCAATCGGCTCAGCCTGCACGTCATGACCTATCAGCTACTCCCCTATTTCCGAACGGTTGGCGTGCTTTAAGAGAGGAAATATCAACGGTCTGATGCATTGAATCATGACGGCTCACGCCTTGTCTGGATTTATACGCCGCATTTAATGCTGTGTCAGAAACGCTTGAGTGCTTTGGAGGCGGCGTTTAATCTGAGAGCGCCACGTGTGTTTAATCAACGGTTCACATTTGAACGTCCCCTATGGAGGCTCTATAAAAGGGATTTGTCAAGATTTATCAGGGTTTTTCTCCTTCGTTGTTTCAACAGCATACCAAGTTTCTCACGAACGCCTGCCAAAAACTGCCGTCTGCCATTCGCCTCAGACAGTCAAAGTTCCCGTAATCTAGGTACGTTCGAGCCATTCTTCTTTGATTCTGGCTGGTAACAACTTTGTTCCAGACCCTAGAGGTTTAGGACATTCTTGGGCTTTCTTCTTCCTCAGGCTCTGTCGCTATCTGCACCACCATTCCGACTGCCCTTCTCTAGGAGAATTTGCCCATTCCCCAGCCGTTTCACGATATTACCGGGACATTTTTGATATTATAAAACCGGCCGTCCCTGATTTCCATAGAATGGGCTCTAGGCGAGTACAAGTTAGGATGTCCGTACCAACCCCTTCACGAAGGGAGGCCACCCAGGCTGACCGTTCAGGGCCAACAAATCCTGTAGAAGACCCAGAACCTCGAGGTGTGGCCTTACCCATCAGACCTATAGAGGCCGACCGAATAGCCTCGACGATGACTGAGGCTGATCTCGCCGTCCTGAGGGTGAAGTACCAAATCCCCGCTTCAGTTCATCTGAGAGTTCGTGGTCCAGACGAGAGAGCGAACGCCCCCAGGTTCAACGAGCTGAGCCTCTATGTGGCAGATTTTGAGGCTGGGCTGAGGCTTCCCTTCCATCCCTGCATAAGGGAGGTTCTCTGGTTCTTGGGGCTATCCCCAGGACAACTCTTGCCCAATGCCTGGCGAATCTTGGTCAGCTGCTGCGTGCTCTGGGCAGCTGCCACGGAGGATAAGGCAAGGCTGACCCCAGAAGCCTTCCTGTACTGCCACGGAATAAGCATGGCTGCTCAGGGGTGGTGGTACTTCTCCAGGAGGGACAGCTCAGCTCCTGCAATCGAAGGTCTCCCCTCGTCCAACAAGAGGTGGAAAGACAAGTTTTTCTTCCTCTCAGGGGAAGGATGGGAGTTCCCTGCTTGGGAAGAGCGAACGAGCGCTTCCAAGATTTGCATATTCTGGGGAGAAGTCTGCCCATCCCGTGAGCACTGACCTCCCGCACCTGTTCAGTTTTCCTTCCACTTTTATCTATCATGCTCTTCCTGGCTAACCTTTCTTTATTGTGTCTTGAGCAGGAAAACAGAGACCCGTGATCTCGGCTGAAGTCAGAGAGCAGCTGAGGGCCGTGGCTGAGTACTCCGAGCGTGACCACAGAGTCCTCATCACTCCGGAAACTCTCGCGATCTACCTTCTCGGTCCAGAACCCACACGTGAGGCCCTTGCCTTAGAGAGAGGTATCTCCTCTTCTAAGTTCTTCTATTAGATGAAGCCATCTCACTCTGACCTTTTGTTTGTGTTTATCAGAGGACGAAGGGATGAAGCTGAACGCCGACAAGCTGGCTGAAATGATCGAGCGTTCGGAGCGGGCCAATACCAAGCCCAAGAAAACAAAGAAGAAGAAGGCTCTGGTTGACCCTTCCACATTTGTGGATTCGGGTGTGACTGCCCAGAGGCAGCCAACTCAGGCTCCTCCTGCCAAAAGATTGAGGAGGGACGAGGCCGAGAAGGTCGTCATCCCAGAACGGCAGACTGCTCTCGATGAGCAGGTCATACTTGATGAGGAGGCTATCGCTTCAGCCTCCGAAGTGGAGGCTCCTGCAGCCCAAGACCTTGCTGAACAAACCCAAACTCAGCAGGGTAAGAAGAGGAAGGGCAGTGAAGCCTCTGTGCCCGACGCTGAACTGCCAGAGCCTGCCCCAGAACTGTCCATCATGCTCAGTAGCAGGTACTCAATTGGCGCAATGCATGAGCTGGCGACCGCGAAGGATCGCGAAATTCTAAGGAGCAAATCTTCCGAAGAGAAGCGTGCGCGGCTCTTCGTCCTCTTGGCCAAGGTATCCATCCTTCCCTCCTCTTTCACATACTCTTTCAATTATTGACTAGTTCTAATCTATGTTTTTACTGTGTGGTAGGCGTCAATCCTCAGCTCCGACTTGGTGCAAGAGGCGGTAATTGATGAGGACACGGTTGCTGAGCTGGAGGAGAAGCTCAGACAAGGTGAGAAGCGGGAGTTCGAGCTCAGAGAGTCCAACTCCAAGCTACAGGAAGAGATTTTCCAGCTGAGGGACGAGAACTCAGTCAAGGCGGCTCAGCTCGCGAGCTTAACAGAAGTCTCCTCTGCCCACGAAAAGCGGGCATCCCAGCTGGAGAATAAACTGACCCTGGAGGAACGCCAGGTGGCTGATCTGAAAAAGAAACTGGCAGATGCCATGTCGGGTATGACGTCCCAACAAAAACATGTCCGAGAGTTGCTCCAGAGATGCGATGAGCAGGGCCGGTTGCTCTCAGAACAGGACGTGAAGATCAACTCTCTGACAGAACAGGCTCGGTCAGCCCAGATGGATCAACTAAAGGACTCTCCGGAGTTTATTGATCTGATGACCGAGTACTTCTTCGGGGGCTTCATGTCCCTGAAGAGGAAGATCAGTTCTGCTCACCCTCAGCTGGACTTAAGCACTTTCAAACCGGAGGCCGGGGACGTCGGCCTGGAAGAATTCGATGAGGAGGAGGAGGCCTCCGAGGAAGAAGAAGAGGGGGACGATGGCCATGCTGGGGCCTTACTCAGGGAGGGGACAACCGACCGTGGTCTGCTCATGATCACCCAGGGGGAGGAAGGTAGTACGGCCATTATAGACATTACTGGCGATGATGAAGTTCCTCCTCCCCTGGCCGCGGTCGACCCAGCCGTGGTCCTAGCTGAGGGGATTTGGCTCAATGCAGCTGATCAGCTGCTAGAGGAGGTTGCGGAGGAAGTTCTCAGGAATTCATCTCCTAGCACTGATCAGGCGGTCGATCCTCCTGCCCAAGGCCAGCTTCCTGCCGCTGACCAGCCTCTTGCTCCTGGGCCTGCTGAAGAAAATAATTAGTTTTTTTTTTTTTGTATCTTGTATTTGCTTTCACAACGCTTGTAAAAATCCTTTAATGAATAGAAATGAAATGAGCAGTTTCATCTGTCAAGCTTCAGTCGACTGAATAGCTTTATTCTCCTCTTTTGTCTCTGCGTTTTTGCGTGCGATGTCTTGACATATATCTTAAGAAATATAACTCAAGAAATACAACACAAAGTTGAATAATTTCCTTGTCATATCACTTTGATTGCCCCTGAGGCTTGATTGCCGAGCAGGCGAAGCCGCTCGGATGCCTGGTCCCGGAGAACATGGCTGAGCAGTCGAGGTTGCTTGGATGCATGGTCCCGGAGGACATGGCTGAGCAGTCGAGGCTGCTGAGATGCATGGTCCCGGAGGACATGGCTGAGCAGTCGAGGCTGCTGAGATGCATGGTCCCGGAGGACATGGCTGAGCAGTCGAGGCTGCTGAGATGCATGGTCCCGGAGGACATGGCTGAGCAGTCGAGGCTGCTCAATCAATACGCTTAGTTATCTTCAGACATAATTCAGACAACTTTATAGGGATAGCAATCTGTCCATCTTGACTGGACTTTCAATAAATTTGATAATTCCTGATTACATACCAAGACAAGACAATGAAATAACAATGAAATAAGATAATAGTGATAAACACTTTGGCAAATATTATTGAAAATACTTCTTTAAGTGCTCAGCATTCCAGGGTTGGTGGAGCTTTTTCCCTGACAATGTAGCTAAACGATAGGCTCCAGCCTTCACATGCTCAGTTATTTGGTAAGGTCCTTCCCAATTTGGCCCCAGATGTCCAATCCTCTTTCCTGTGGGGTCTACTTTCTTTAGCACCAACTCCCCAGTCCTGAAACTTCTTTCCCTGACCTGGCTATTGTAGAATCTGGCCATTTGCTGTTGATAAGCGGCCATTTTAATGGCCGCCCTGTCTCTTTTCTCTTCTAGGAAGTCCAATCCCTCTAAGAGTCCTTGTCGGTTCTCTTCTTCTTGGAAATCCCGAGTTCTGTGGCTGAGCAACCCAATTTCCACAGGAATTACTGCTTCCACCCCATAAGCCAGAGAATAAGGGGTTTCTCCAGTTGCTGTTCGTGCAGTTGTTCGATAAGCCCAAAGGACACCGGGCAACTCTTCTGGCCAATCCCCTTTTGCAGCTTCCAATTTTTTCTTGAGATTCTTCTTGATCGTTCTGTTTGTGACCTCAACCTGCCCATTGGCCTTAGGATAGGCTTTGGAGGCATAGTGCACCTTTATTCCTCTTAGTTCACAGAACTCCTGAAACTGATCGTTATGGAATTGCTTGCCACGATCAGTGATGATCACCCTAGGTAATCCAAACCTGCTGATAATATTCTTCCAGATGAAGTTGATCGCCTTCTTCGTAGTGATGGTAGCAAGGGGTTCAGCTTCGACCCACTTGGTGAAGTAGTCTACAGCCACAATGGCGAATTTGTTCTGCCCCTTGCCTATAGGAAGAGGCCCAATCAGATCCAACCCCCACTGAGCAAACGGCCAAGGAGAGGGGATTGGGGTTAACAACGTGGGAGGATGGTGAAGAATGTTGCCAAACTTCTGGCATTTCTCACATTTTTGGACCATCTGCGTTGCGTCGCTCTGCATGGTAGGCCAGTAATACCCTGTTCGGACCAATTTCTGCGCCAGTGCTCTTCCTCCAGAATGATTTCCACATGACCCTTCATGGACTTCCCTCATAGCATATTCTGCTTCCTCCTCAGTGAGACATCTCAGCAATGGGAATGAATAACTCCTGCGATACAAGATTCCCCCCAGGCACAGATATTTAGCTGCTCTCAGCCTCAGCCTTCTAGCTAGGTCCCTATCAGGGGGCAACATGCCACTCTCCAGATAATCAACAATAGGATCTGCCCAAGAATTTTTGTAACTGATAGCAACTACCTCCTGAACAGGCAACTCCACGCTTGGTTGCTCCAACCTGTGAAGTGGGACGAGGCGACTGAGGGTTTCTTCTCGAGCTGTGGCCAGTCGTGCAAGCTGGTCTGCTTCTGCATTCTCCTCGCGAGGGATCCTTATTAGCTTTAATATATCAAAAGCTTCGTGGAGATGTTGAACCCGGTCCAAATATAGCTTCATCCTATCCTCCTTGGCTTCATAATCTCCCAGGACTTGCCCCACCACCAATTGGGAATCACTGCCAACGGTAAGCTCCTTTATCCCTAGGGATTTTGCGAGCTTGAGCCCGATCAGAAGTGCCTCGTACTCAGCCTCATTATTGGTGGCCTTGAAGTTGAACCTGACGGCATAGTGAAGTTTGAGCTTGTCTGGAGAAATTAAAATGATACCTGCCCCGCTGGCCCCTGCATTCACAGAACCATCAACATAGAGAAACCAACCCACTGACTCTTTGGGCTCAGCGCTGGGTGGTTCACTTGGTGGGGAATCTGAAGTATCTGAGGGTGAGAATTCAGCCACAAAATCAGCAAGGGCCTGTGCTTTGATGGCTGTTCTGGGACAGAACTCTAAGTCGAATTCGCCCAGCTCCACTGACCACTGAATCAGCCTACCCGACGTCTCGGGGTTGTGCAGGGTTTTCTTGAGCGGTTGATCGGTCATAACTTTGATGGGATGAGCCTGAAAGTAAGGCCTCAGCCTCCTTGCTGCTGTTACCAAGGCAAAGGCCATTTTTTCTACCTTAGGGTACCTGGTTTCAGCACCTCGCAATGCTCTGCTCGTATAGTAGACTGGATGTTGCACATTGGCTTCTACTCTGATTAGCACTGAGCTTACTGCACGGGGCGAGACAGCCAGATAAATGTACAGGTCTTCTCCCTCTCGAGTACGGCTGAGGAGAGGAGGAGACATAAGGTATTCCTTCAGCTCCTGAAAGGCCATTTCACACTCTGGAGTCCAACGGAAAGCTCTCTTCAGAACTTGGAAGAACGGATGGCACTTATCGGTGGCCCTGGACACAAAACGATTGAGGGCCGCGATGCACCCAGTGAGTTTCTGTACCCCTTTAACTCCCCTGGGAGATTCCATGTTAAGAATGGCGCTGATCTTCTCAGGGTTGGCCTCTATACCCCTCTGGGACACCATGAACCCCAAGAACTTTCCTGAACTGACCCCAAATGCACATTTGCTGGGATTGAGTTTCATCTGATACTTTCGTAGTGCCTCAAATGTTTCCCTGAGATCTTCCACATGATTTGATCTCCTCTGACTCTTGACCAGCATGTCGTCGACGTAAACCTCCACATTGCGACCTATTTGCTCCTTGAACATCCGGTTAACCAGTCTCTGGTATGTGGCCCCTGCATTCTTGAGCCCAAAGGGCATTACCTTGTAGCAGTAGAGGCCTCTGGCTGTAATAAAGGACGTTCTCTCCTCATCCTCAGGGTGCATCTGGATCTGATTATAGCCCGAGAATGCATCCATGAAGCTGAGCAGCTCATGGCCAGCTGTGGAATCGACGAGAAGGTCAATCCTGGGTAGAGGGAAGCTGTCTTTAGGGCAGGCTTTGTTAAGATCCTTGAAATCCACACACATCCTCCATTTTCCCTTCGGCTTAGGGACGAGCACCACATTGGATATCCACACTGGGTATCTAGCCTCTCTGATAAACTGAGCCTCCTCCAATTTATCTACCTCTGCAGCAATGGCTGTATTGCGTTCTGGAGCAAACGTGCGCGTCTTCTGCTTCACTGGGCGATGAGCACTGTCCACATTCAACCGATGAGAGATGATATTGGGGTTTATCCCTGGCAAATCTCGGTGTGACCAGGCAAAAACATCCGCATAGTCCCTTAGAAATTCCACCAGAGCACTCCTCTCTTCTGATTCCAGACCTGAACCCAATCGGAACGTCTTCTCAGTCTGCCCTTCTACAACAGGTATCTCGACGAGTTCCTCAACTGGTTCTCCTTGCTGAAGCTTCTCCTCATCCCTTGTGTCGAGCCCACTGACCGAAAGAGCTTCCCTTGTCTTTATCGAAGTGATATAGCACTCCCTTGCTCTCTTCTGATCTCCTCTGACCTCTCCAACACCACCAGTTGTAGGGAATTTGAGTTTCAAATGAAATGTGGAAACCACTGCTTTGAACTTGTTGAGGGTCTGCCTACCCAATATCACGTTATAAGCTGAAGGGCAATCCATCACCAGGAAATCCACCAGGGCAGTGGCATTCCTTTGCTCATCTCCAATCACGATGGGCAAGGATACCATGCCCAAAGGATGGGCTGTCTCTCCTGAAAAACCGACCAGAGGAGACTGCACAGGCCTAATACTATCTCTCCCCAGCTGCAGCTTCTCAAAAGCAGGTAAGAAGAGGATATCCGCTGAGCTTCCTGTATCCACGAGGATCCTCCTCATTGTCCAGTTGGCGAGGAGGGCTGTGATCACCAATGGGTCATCATGAGGATAGAGTACTCCTTCCTCGTCCTCTGCTGTGAACTGGATGGCTGAATCCGTCACCCGCGTGCGCTTGGCTGGTCTCTCTGCATTGAACACTTCCCTGACATAGGTTCTCCGAGCAGCCCTGGTATCTCCACTAACTCCCGGCCCCCCAGAAATCGTGTTTATCTCCCCTACGGGCCGATGAGGAGGAGGAGGAGGAAGAGTCCTCTCACGCCTGTGATCAGCTGGCCCAGGAGCTTGTCCTGCCCCTTGATTAAACTCCCCTTCCTTACGAACAAATCGTTGGAGACGTCCTCGTCTGATCAACCCCTCAATCTGTTGCTTCAGCTCAATGCAGTCATCTGTATCGTGCCCATGATCACGATGGAAACGACAATACTTCTGGCGAGAACGTCGCTCAGCCGGTGTTTTCATCTTTCCTGGCCATTTGAGCTCAGGATACTCACTTATCTCTTGCAGCACTTGATTGACTGTTGCGACCAGGGGGGTATAGTCTTGGAATCTCCTATCGGGCCTTCCCCTCTGGGGAGAATCTCGTCTGTCCGCTCTTCCCTTCTGGGGAGAGTCTCTCCTGTCCATTCTCTTCCCTCTCGGGTAGTCCTCAATCCTAGATTGCCCAGTCTCTTTCCTTCGTTTGTTCGGCTGAGGAGGCCCTATCTGGGGGGCAGAAGCTTCCCTTTCGCGATTGCGATGGGCAGCAAGGGTGTCCTCTGCGTTCATCTGTCGCTGGGCCCGCATCATGAGCTCAGCCATGTTGGTCGGTGGCTCTGCAGATAAGGAAAACAAAAACTGACCGGGTCTAAGCCCTGACATGTATGCCGCGATGGCTACCTGATCATCAGCATTGTCCACCTGCATGGATTCCTTGTTGAACCTGGTTGTGAATTCTCTGAGTGTTTCCCCCTTAGCTTGCTTGATATTGAGCAAGTAAGTGGCTGGCCTCCTGTACCGCTGACCGGCAATGAAATAACTTACAAAGAGGCGACTGAGCTCTTTGAAAGTACTGACCGTGTTGGGAGCAAGTTTGTTGAACCACATCCGAGCGGCTCCTCGGAGAGTGATGGGAAAGGCCCTGCACATAATGGCGTCAGGCACCGCCTGAAGGTGCATAAGGGACTTGTAGGTTTCCAGGTGATCAAGAGGGTCTTTTGTCCCGTCATAGATATCGATCTGAGGGACTCTGAATTTTGGTGGGAGGGGCACAGCCATCACTTCAGCAGTGAAGGGAAGTTCAGTGGTCTGCACCAACTCGTCCACAGAGGCTGGAGCTTTGGCCTTCATTTGTTTCGTCAGGTTATCCAACTGTGTCTTCATCTGTCGCATCTGATCGGTCATAAGACCTTCAGGAAGTGAGGAACCGGAAAAAGTTCCGTAGTGCGGTGCTGCAGCATGGCTGCTGGTCTCCCCATGCCCCCCATTAACGTCAAAGTCTACGCCGGCTACTCCTGGGGCAGGGGGATCAGCTATCGGGGCCACTGGCGGTGGTGGATCTCTAGTAGGAGGTTCAGGTTGTAGGCGCTGCAGTAAGGCCTGATTCTGCTCCAGAATGCGCTGCATCCCCTGGGTCAACGTCACCACGTCCTGACGGAGGGCTTGATAATCAGCAGCGGTTGCAACAGGTGGAGCAGAATGAGCATTGTTGTCATTGGAAGCCATTGAGCGGGTCAAGACCATAAATCCGATCAATCAATAAATTTTAAGTTCCCACAGACGGCGCCAACTGATGAAACGGATTTGTGATCGTCCCCGGCAGACCTGCAAAAACAACTCGACACCGGTGTGGTATCTTGCCAACACCCCTCCGATGCCTAAGTCAGTTTTAGGATGGAGGAATAACGTAGAGAAATTGTGCGGGTAAAATTGGGCAGAGTGTACGTACCTTGTACCATAGAGCTGCCTCCATTATATAGAGATCTCGTTGGAGATAAATCAGGAAAGGATGTGATCCACTCCTGATTTGGTGGAGCAAATCAAGGCTAGTGGCCTTTAATTTGGTAACTGAATCTCCAACCATCACCCTTGCCTTAAATAGCGGGAGCGGGTGAAGATGGTGCGCAAGATGTGGAGAGATCTTTGGGGATTTCCTTTTCCTTGCGGGTCGCTCCGTTTTAGGTAGATAGATCCCAGGAATTGTGGAGAGTTATTCAGCGGAATAGGTCAGACAATGGCTGGGCTGAGCAGATCGGACAGTGGCCGAGCTGAGGATACCAAAACGCTAGCTGAGCTGAGGATACCGGAACGCTAGCTGAGCTGAGGATACCGGACTGAGCAGACCAGAACATGTCTGAGGGGAGTTGTGTGCCGACCGACCAGAATATCAATCGGCTCAGCCTGCACGTCATGACCTATCAGCGCCCAACAAGAGTTTCATTACAACCTCCACAAATGGGTCCTTTCACTTGAGGCCGAAATTGTGATCGAATTGTTCACTTCCTAGTTTCAAAGGGCTAAACAGCAATAAATTAATTTAATTGAATATGATAACTTAGTGAAAAAATTATATTTGTCTTGAATAAAAAAATAATAAGTACGATTTTGAAAATACACGGTTAAGATAATTTGGTTCGTTTAATGGGTTTCCAATTTCTGATTAATTTTGTGGGTGTTCGGCTGTATAGATTCTACATTTTCTGTCATGTGATTCTTCGATTCGAGTTTGTCCACAAATTTTAATGCATTTTGAAAAATAAATTAAAGAATGTATAATTTCATAATCATCTATGGAGTATCTTTTTTGATTCTTTATTTAAATTTACACATTATTTTTTATAAAATTATTTTGTGCATTATCATTTAAATATTTTTATAAATTCTTATTATAATTCAAATGACTATAAAATTCACAATTAAAAAATAATAATTAGCTCTCCTAACTTTTGTGCATTGCGCATAGCAATGCGTTCGTGTTGTGCATTAAAACGATGTCATTTTAGCGTGTAAAACGTTGATCAAATAATTAGACGCTGACCAAATTTTTTTTTTCAACATATTGTACGTCAAAATAACGTTGTTCTGAGACACAACACTGATAACAGCCTCTCCAATTCCCAAATACGCCCTTGGTTTTTTGAAGAACTTTTGTGGATTCGGAGCGTGTCCCATTTTCGAGGCCACTAGTTTCGTTTGCTGCCATTATAAAATACTCGGTTGTACTTTCTGAGTCTTTTATGCCGTAAGCTAACGGCTATAATTCTTTGGGAAAATTACATTCTAATCCCTAGATTCCCAAATGTAACTTTATATTTTTTAATGTTTTGAACTTAAACCCTATATTTCTTTATAGATCACAATGTAAACCTACCGTTACACACTTCTAACAGAAGTGGCAAATCTGCCACTAATTAGGATAATTTTATTTCCAACTTTTATTTTGTTAAAACTTTCACTTCATTACTAGTAATTTTATCAATAACCAAAAATCTCAATCTTTTTCATATTAAACCCACAGTAAGAAAACTATATAAGCACAATCTGCGGACTTTTCCCATTCAAAAAGAGATCCATTGAGAAGCAAAAATTGATGGATCCCAAAGTCTCCAAGATGGTTTTTGTTGATGGATTCAAACGAAATTTTACGCAAAGAGGGGTAGGTTTAGCATTGGTGTGGATGTGGAATTGCAGTACAATTGGATTAAGGTGATTAAGTTTAATAATTTGTAATTTTAAAATAATTTAAAATTAATTGATATTTATTTGAAGTATTTCACTATTTAAGTCAGAGTTTTAAAAAATATTAATAAATAAATAAATATAAAAAAATATTATTTTAATAGGCCGCTCGAGTGAGCTATCAATTTTCAGCAACTTTGTCAATGACATCTTTTGGGATTTCTTTGTATTTATGGTCATTGAATGAGATTTTCCGAATAACGAATGAATAGACTTCAGATTCCATTCATTTAAATGACAAATGAACGGATTTCAATCGAATTTGATGACGGATTAATAGGGATTGTATAGGAATTCAATTTGTGATTTCATGGCAATGAATTGGGGATTAAATTTGGACATTAAGGGGGATTTTCACCTCGAATCTATAAATACGACGACAAATCGATGGGTTTTACACGTTTATTCGAAATCCAAAAGGTTAGAGAGTGTATTGTGAGGTGTTGAGAAAATTTTAGAAGAGTTTTGAAGGTGTTCTTGAAGAGAGAGAAAGTTGGGTTGAAGTTTTCGTCAAAATTCGTGCTAGTTGTCGTTGTTTTCATTAAATTGAGGTCAGATTGCTTACTTACCAACCTTAGGATGTTCAATTTCATTGTTATTGCATGATTTTGTGATCTGTTAGTACTTCTATTGAGTTTTTAGGGTTTATCCGTACAAAAATATTCAGTTCTATAAATATCATAATTTGGAAAAGACGATAGCTCGCTCGCTCGAGCGGCTCGAGCGAGGTTGATGTGAAAATTTTTAAATTTTCGTAAAAAAAAAATTATTTTTTTAATAGGTCGCTCGAGCGAGTTGCAAAAATTTTTAAGTTTCAAATTCGAACAGTAAGCTTGTTTTGACCACTCGAGCGAGATAGGGTCGCTCGAGCGACCTGTTGATATACAGAGCAAAATTCCAGCATGTATAACTTAACATTCGAGTACACCGGCTATTATTATATACTGTATTTTGTCCACTGGACAGCATGAACACTCTCACATGTATCCACTATGCTTGATTATATCTTTGAATCCCCATGGGATCACGTGAGAATTGAAAACCTCGTTAGAACGCGTTGACGCCTAACACGTGTAGATTATTAATGTTAAATTTCAGTGCGTTGTTAGTTGTAGAGAACAACTATAATCAAACTTGAAAATTGAAATTTGTGATTATGCCGGGTATGGCCGTCGTGCTGCCCGATGCCGGACGTCGTTCCAAAGATACTAAGGGGTAACCAGTCCCACGTGTATGGTGGATTACCGGATGTCATTCTAAGGTATGCTAAGGGGTAACCAGTCCCACATGCAAGTTTGCTTACCGGGTTTAAGCCCCGAGGTGTGCTAAGGGGTATACAGTCTCACGTGCATGCTCCGGCCGTCGTGCCATGTGACAGGGCGTCGTCCCACTTAAACAACATAATGAAAGCAGAAAAGAGCATAATTAACCCGACGTGTTTACTGTTTAATTTTTGTTCGATATCAATATATGTTGTTATTTCTTGTCTGTCAATATGAACTGTTGAATGTTGTACGTTCTTGGGTTTGGTTTTTCGGGTAATCTGTCCTACTGAGTTTCATTACTCATCGGTGCAACTTCTCTATCCCTGACGTTTCATTTCAGTTGTAGAAGTGCATATAGAGGAACCAATCGTGTCAGAAGAACTGGAGACTACTGGAGGAGAGACATTCACATGGTTGCTTTACCCGTAGATTACCTTAATGTTTTAGTTTATCTTAAATAAATTTGTAAATCCGAAAGGGTATTTTGGTCAATTCAGTTTGCAATTTGATTTACCTAAATGTTTAACGTTGTTATAATTTATCATTAAATAAAAGTTAGTTTCTTTCGATAATTTATTTTGATACATAAAGTGGTTTAAAAAAAAATTTAACGTGAAAATTTAACGTGCCAAAAGTTGGGGCGTTACATTAAGTGTATGATTTAATTAGAAGAATTATTGTGATTAGGTTTGCTTGTTGATAAAGGTGGTTATGATCCAGTTACAAGAACTAACGACAAAACAACACATGGACAATATAATTTTTATTTTTGCATTCCACCCTTCCATTGATCTGTTAAGTATACCAACGCTGACAAATAGAAGTTTTACATTGTGATCGACAAAGAATTATAGGGTTTAAGTTGAAGAAAATTAAAAATATAAGGTTGAATTTGGGAATGGGATCAAACTCTAGGGTTTAAATGTAATTGTTCCTAATTTCTTTTAGCCCGGACAAACGGCTATATTTGGAATGGTTGGTTTGTCATTATCATCTGACATAAAGGGCATCCAACGGCTAGATTATCATCTAGTCATCATATATATATCTATTCTTTTTCTGAAAATATTAAAAGTTATATAAAAATTTACATTAACACTAATATTTTTTATTCACAAATAGAACTTCGGACTTTCTTTATATTAACTTTTTAAAATATAGTTTTAGTATTTATTATTAATTCATAATTAAATAGAAAGTTTTCATACTCGCATATAAAATCGGATTACACGTGGATATTTCTTTCAATAGATCTAGTTGATCTTTCTTTTTTGTACTCGAGTTTAAACTATAGTTCCGTACATATTCACAACATCCCCACCTCCCTCATCCGAACATCCACTTACGATAGGATATGGGAATAGGTCTTCTATACTAAAAGATTAAACTGGTCAGAAATTGATAATCACGTAATTATATCGCAAATGCTTAATACGTACAAATACAATCTTAAATCAATTAGTAGAAAAGAATAGAGAAAATGAATGTTTATGCTGATAAATTGTATTTAGATTTGACCTACATTATAGGCTTAATCGTAATGGATTTGATCCACTATGAGTAACCTATAATAAAAGAATATCACATTGTTGTTGGAAGAATATTGAGTAAAATATTTACTTCGTCTCTAAATTATACTCAAAAATTTAAAAATATCCCTAAACTATCAATTTTATTTATTTAGTCCATAAATTATCAATTCGGACTATATTTAGTCAAATTACTAACATTTATTTAGGATCCGTTAGAAGGGAGATTTAACTGTTATTTTAATGTGTTAGAAGGGGTTTCGATGCAATTTATTTAGTGTCCAAACTAAACCCTTTGTTTTTGCAACTGTTTTTGCCGAAGAGGGTTTTGTTGCTGGTTGTGTCGAATGGATTTGCTATTGCACTAAGTTTCTCTCTCTCTCTCTCTCTCTCAATCGTCTTGGTTCAACTATTTTGCAGATGGCTAAAATTTTCACCATAATACAACTTAATTGAAAAATAATCAGGGTTGAAATTTGTACAATGTAAGTACATAAACAAAAAAATTATCATAATTGTCTTTCAACCAGTTAACAAAAAAATTGGGGATCACTTGATCAAAAAAATATGCACAATGTCTGCACATACATTACAAATAAGTCATTCCAAATAAAAATAAAACCAATGTCTTTTTTAATAAATAACTATGCACATATCCAAGCTCTTTAAATAAATATAGTTTGTTTGATGGTGGAATGAAAAGTAGAAGAAAAATAATTGTTTGTGTATTACACTAAAAATAAAAAACATTCACTTACAGAGTCACAATAAAAACTTACACTTTGAAGCAGATTTATCAGATTTTAATGCCCAAGACATCATCAAATCACCTAATTTTTTTTGTCAGAACGGATCGAATGCAATCCTACTTGACCACCCTGGCGATTGGAATCGAAGGAGAGAGAGAGAGAGAGAGAGAGAGAGAGAGAGAGAGAGAGAGAGAGAAAACCTTATTCAGCAAAAGCAATTGCAAAAATAGGGGGTATAGTTTAGATAGTAAATAAATTACACCAAAGCCTCTTCTAAGCGAATTAAAATAGCAGTTGAATCCATCTCCTAACGGATTTTAAATGGATGTTAGTAATTGGACTAAATAAAATTTAAATTGATAGTTTATGGACTAAGTAAATGAAATTGATATTTTAATAATATTTTAAAAATATTGAGCATAGTTTAGGGACAAAATAAACATTTTACTCGAGGAATATTTGCCAATGAAATTGTTAGACAAATGACCAAATTCATGCAAGATTGCTACTCATTAAGAGCAATTTTTACTAAAATTATTTGAACAACCACACCCCATATTTCAACTATAAATCATATCCCTGCACAAAATGTAGCAAATCTTCTTTTATTAAATTATTTTTATTTTTTATATTCTCAGAAAAATTCCGCGGGGTACGCAAATTTTAGCAGTGCAGGGGGGCACCCGCGGCACCTGGTGATCTTCCTCAAGGACGGATAACTGGCGGAGGCGGTGCATAATCCCCACGGCACTTGTCGATAGGTCTGCAAGGACGGACAGTTGGCGGAGGCGGAGCAGGTTCACCCCCGCGACACTTGTCGATAGGTCTGCAAGGGCGGGGAACAAATGCCATTGCTGCTGGATGATGGTTCAGAAATGCCACAACCATGCTCATGAAAAAAGCCACAAATAACCAGTTTGATTTCATGGTACCTAATGCCATAGCTTTCGATTGATTTTTTGTTTTATTTTTTCCACTCCTATTTTTTTTCCTTCCAAATGTAGGTTGAAAACAAATGATGACTAGATTGAGAATTTATAAGGAAAATATTAAGAGGTGCTCTAGATTTGGTTAATATAATTAATTTAACAAGTTGGAAAATGATCGTTCAATGTGCTATTAATTGAGTCAACATTTCTAATAATTTGGTAGGTTTAAAATCATAGCAGTAATTAAGCTTGAAATGTGAAATCAAATATGATAAATACTTTTCAGTGAATTTTGAAAATATCGTCGGAATCGAAAAGATACTTACCGGAATCTTTAAAAAAATCACCGAAATATGTTAATATGCTCGAAATCTATTTTAATGACTTTGGTTACGAAAATCAGGATCCAAAAAATGATATCTTTTTTATTTCTTTTCACCGAAATCTTCTAATATACTATTTTCACGAAATTTATTTTAGTGATTCACGGGAATCCGTTCACCGAAATCTTTTAATATAGCACTTCCACGAAATTTGTTTTAGTAATTCAAGGAAATCTTGAGAATAGCAACGGATTTTTTTATACCCGGATTGGTAGTTTTTTATTTTCATTTACTCTCTGTAAATAATGATTTTTCATCTCTAACACAATAATGGTTCTAAATCCTAATAGATTAAATAACTAATGGAGTAATGGTTATAAGTTATAACACATAAACCTAAAAATATAACATATTTTTATTTATAACCCCCATCCGGTCCAGTCCGGTTTGAACTGATTTTGTATTTCTACAAACCAAAATCAGATCGAAAAATCGATTTCTCCAAATTCCCAAATCGAAACCAGACCGTCCTGTCGGTCCGGTCTGGTCCGGTTTTTCGATTTTTATTTTCACCCATAATAGCTCCTTTTGTGCAAAGATATATATAAGATGGGCAAAATGCACTAACCTCCCCTGAAATTACCAACAAATGCAGTGACCTCCCCTCTGGTTTCTAAAAATGCAGTAACCTCCCTTACTTTAGAAAATATTTAATTGTTCCCCCTAATGCTAACTTCCGTGAAATAATGGATGGATTCCGCTAATGTCATCATAGGTAAATTTTTAAATTTCTAAAATACCCCTTTAATGTTTATAGAAAGACCCCAATTATTCTCTCATCTTTCAAGGCACACATTCTCTTTTCCTCTCCACCTCGAATTTTTTTTGTTAGTACGGAATTTTAGAAAAGCCACAATCATTGATTTGAACAAATATTAGGCATGAAGTTATATTTACAGGTCTTTGTTTTTTGAATTGTCATCAAAATAATGGGAGACTAAGTTTTAAATACAAAAATTATAAAAAAATTCATATTTTATTATATACTATGGTCATAATAAAAACATGAACGTATTTGTTCCATTGTAAAAAAATGTCAGCGTACTTCCTTTCATTTTGTTTTGTATCAAATTATTAAATATAGTATATGATTTTCGTTTAGAATTAATAAACTAATAAGTTACTCGAGTTTAAATCTGTGTTCGTTCATTAAAAATCACTCAAAATTAATGTTACATAAATAAATTAAATTTAAATATTTTTTAAAACTCACTAAAATTAACCTCATGCAATATTTCAAGCTGTATGAGATAGGTTCATAATCAACTCAATGAAAATTCATTTAATTTTGATTTTCTCTATAAATAAGTTAAACTTTGACATATATTAAAAAGTTGTAACATTTTTGCCCAAATTTTAATTCTCCCCTCGTTAGCCTCGTTTTATCTTAGTGACGTGCTACCACACATGCATTCGCATGTGAAAAAAGCAACCAAAAAAAGTGAAAAAATGGAAGCTTACTTGGATTGACGATGTAACAATTTTACCAAATCCTAACATAAGTTATGATTACTCCAAATGGAAGCTTTAGTCCTTTGAATTCAACGTTTAGGGCCCGGGAGTGGGGTGGGTGATGTGCTTCACAGCACATAGCATGTGTGTTGTGACTCAAAACTCCGTTGTTTTTTATTTTTAAGAAAAATTCCTCTTATGTGCTATGTGCACACATTCAATTAACTAAATTTTATTTTAAAATTTCGACTTCGCTTTCATTTCAAAATATTGTTTTAAGTTAATGGTGAATTTTAAGAATTTTTTCAAAATAAAATCCATAAACTACAACCGAAAGGGGTTTAATTAAGAGCGGTATTCGTCATTTTTTTAATAAGGCGGTGACAAAATGAACATATTTTTTTGCTTCTTTTTTTACTGTTGCCACTTCCGCATTGAAATAAGTGATCGACACTGCTCATTTGAATCCCTTTCGGTCGTGTTCTCTAAATTTTATTTTCGAAAAAATTCTAAAAATTCATCACTAACTTAAAAATATATTTCGAGATAAACTGCAAAGTCAAATTTAAAAACAAAATTTTGTTAACGAGATATGTACACATAGCATACAAGAGGAAAACACACACACAGTTGATGCAATGACCACTGGTATCCAACATAGGGCGTATATACATAAGAGCAAAATGGTCAATTTATTGATAAACCAAACGACATCCATCAAAAACTAACGGGAGGGGGAAAACCATCAAATACTTTCTACAATAGGAGAGGTTACTGCATTTTCTGAAACCAGAGGAGAGATCCCTGCATTTGTGAGTAACCTTAAGGGAGGTCAATGCATTTTACCCATATCAGATTTATTTTCCCAATAATCAATTAATTCCATGGTACCCAAGTTTCCGCCCTGCAGGCGGGGGATCCCGGCGGCACTGCGTGAGCGGGCTGCAACCGCGGTGGTAGGGATTTGCCGGTGTAGGGGGGCCGGATCCCGGTGTATTAGGTAAACCACCATAGCCAAGGATTGGAGGTGGGGGACTTGCCATTGCTGCTGGATGATGGTTCAGAAATGCCACCACCATGCTCATGAAAAAAGCCACAAATACCCAACTTGACTTCATGCTGCCTACTGTCATAGATCTTTCGACGATTTTTTACTCTTTATTTTTTTACTCCTATTTTTTTTCAAATGACTTGGTTAAAATTTATAGGCAAATGCTAACAGGTGCTCTATCTAGCTGTATTTGGTAAAGTAATAAATTTAATAAGTTTGCAAGTAATCATTTAATGTGTTACTAATTTAGTCGAGATTTTTATTTAATTGCTGGTGTGGGTCAACAAAACTATTATAATACTTCTCGTCCCAAAATAGAATAGTGGATTAAAATCTATAGGCAAATGCTAGCAGGTGCTCTATATAGCTTCATTTAGTAAAGTAATAAATTTAACAATTTTACAAGTAATCATTAAATGTATTACTAATTTAATCGAGATTTTTATTTAAATGTTTGGGTGAGTCCACAAAACCATTATAATAATTCCCGTCCAAAAATAGAATAGTGGATTAGAAATACGAAGGGGGCGTAAATGTATTAATACTTCTAATTTACCTCACCAAATTTGGAAGAAAGTAACATTTGTGGCTAAGAAGTTATACATGGTAAGAATAATTTAAATCAAGGTTCTAATTTTGTATGCCGCGTAAGATTTATTTTGAAAATCATAACCAAAATAATAAATTTAATAAGTTTGCAAGTAATCATTTAATGTATTACTAATTTAGTCAAGATTTTTATTTAAATGCTTGGGTGGGTCCAAATTACTATTATAATAATTTTTGTCCCAAAATAGAATAGTGGATTAGAAATATGAAATGCATAAATGTATTAATCTTCTAATTTACCTTACCAAATTCGGAAGAAAGTAACATTTGTGACTAAGAACTTATACATGTTAAGAGTAATTTAAATTAAGGTTCTAATTTTGTATGCTGTAAGTTTTTATCCCGTCAAAAATTATGAATTATGTTTTAGTCTTAATTTTTTATAATTTAATTAATTACCATTATTTTAAATGTTAGGTTTAGCCTTTTGTCATTTTAAAGTGATATAACATAATCTCTAAATTGGTGAAATTAAATAGTACTAATTTATTTAGGCTTTTAGAATTTTGTTTCGGGTTTAATTGGAGTTGGATTGCTACTTGTAAAAAAGGATTTAATTCATATTTCTTGGTGATTTTGTCCCCAGAATTAAGAGGTACCTAAGACCATTTGAGGTGGGTCTTTACTCCTATGTAAGGAGTTTAAACCTTGAAAAAAATAGATAAAATCTATTAAGATTTAAATGAGAAATTGATTATCGAAATATGCACCATGCGAGAGGTGATAGGTCATTCAGTTCCGTATTGGAAAAAAATAGTTTATGTGCTGCATATATAAATCTTAAGTTTATCTAAGGGTTTGGACCTGTGGGGGTACCAAGTTTTCCAATGGAGGGAAGACCTAGATAATATGGGCTTTGGCCGAAATTATCACATGTGGGCTATTGCTCCGTCCAAACCTGACCGTGATCGTGGCCATGGGTTGTGGGTATGTGCTTGAGCCTTGGGCCCTCATGCCTTATCCTTTTACAGCCCAAGAGTTAGGTTTACTTGCTTGGGCCACGTGTGGGCTTGAACCCATATATGATAATATGAATCTGGATATTAAATCATAGAATATTCTGCGATCAATTTCTTAATTAATTTAGAGAATTAAAATAGCAGAGATAATTTTGATTTTAAATCGAGAATTTCTTCGCATAGTTACAATTTCAGGATTTATTCTAAATACGAAAATTGATTTCTAAATCTATTACAGAACTAAAATCCTAGCCTCTCCTTGGTCCTAAAAATTGAGCAATCCATAATTAGAAATTTTGCCACTAACAATCCACACAATCCTTCTATTGTTCTTCGAGTATTCTTCAGTCATGAGAGAGTATAGGACGGATCAGTTCGACAATTAGTCTTCGGGAGGTGCTACTGAAATCAAACTCAACCTTTGTATCCTAGGTGACGAACGCCGGTTAGATCCTCAAGCACTTATTTGAGGTGGTGCAATTTGTCTTAAGGACATCGTGAGATTCACACGTCTCGATTTACTATTTTTATTTCGTTGTTCATATGTTATATGTACTGTTTATTTTTTCAAAAAATAAATAAAATTCTAGAATTATTTTTTCTTACATTCATTTCATACAATTGTAAAATAAAAAATTAAGTCAGAAATTACCAATTGTCGTTCTAGTTGTCTCGGACCTCGAAATCTCTCATATTTGCTTAATTTGTAAATTATGAAGCATATTAACAAAATTAATGTAGCTGAGTAGATTTTCTCAATCAGGGTGGAAAGCTAATACCTCACCGTCTAGCAAAAACAATACTCTTAATATGGGTGGATCTATGATCTGCAAAATAATAAATCGTCAAAGACCCCGCTGCCGCTGAGGCAGAAAGACACTCCGATGATTAAGTCAGGCAAAAGCTCACAGAAGAAACAATAACTCAAGCTAATATTCTCTATTACCAAACGAAATTATACACTCGTTAGAGCGTACTTTTTTTTGTTGATATGTAACTTTATTTATAGACTTTTTATTAATCCTTATTCTCTTAGGACTCTGACTGGAGTGGAGTGTCTTCTGATTGACCACTAATAAGATAACTTTTTATCAAACAGTTATATTTTATTATTAGAGTTTCATTTAATGATCAATACTTCTCGTATTAATTAAATTGGCCGTGGACTTCTCATCTATATCTTTTAGAGCTATATCCCGATTTATTCGGGATGCTGTCTTATATCGGAACAACAGTCACTCATTGCCTTTCTCGGGTCAATGGTATCTCGGACCGCCCTTCTCAGGTCGGCAAGACATTGGACCACCTTTTTCAGGTTAGCTGATTACCAAACCATCTTTTTCGAATAGATACTGGCCAGATATTCGACCTTCTCGATTCAAATATAGTACGGATAACCTTTCTCAGGTCGACTATAACCTCACGTGATCGTCACGTGTGTCCTGATGTATCTTCTTATTGGTGCTGAACAAAATCTCTTACTGAGGGAGATAAATGTATTTTCTTGATTATATTTTTGCCTTCGTCAATTAAGAATGTTTAAAGTTTATGGTTCATGATAATTATTTTAACTTAGAAACTCATCGAGCCTCAAATCCGACATTCCATTCATGGCATTTTTATACTTCTTTCAATATTTGAACTTGAAACTCATGTCTTGTCAATTCATATACCATGTTTAAATAATGAAATTAGAAATTCTTGTTGTATCCCTAATTTTTGATAATTACATATTTACCACTGACTCTCAAATTATACAAATTACACTTTAACCCTTAGATTACTAATAACTATATTTTAACCCTAACTATTTGTTCACTTCATTTGGACCCCAAATTAGATTATTCTCGCATTGACCCCTCCACACCTTATCATTATGCGTTCATCCAAAGTTGTGCATAACTTTTTACCATACCATGATTAATATACTCTCAATTTATGAATTTATTATTATCAATCACACGATTCCCGATGAATAAATTAGTTAGTCAATATCTTTTTCTTATTAATAATGTCCTCTCTCTGTGTGTTTGTGTGTATAAAAAATTACAAAAAAATAATAAAAATTTTGACCGTGGCAATGGCAATCGAAGGCAAGCCAAGGTGGAGATCTCATAGTGGTGGTTTTGGCTAAGGCTGTAACTTGGGACGAGGTTGTATGGTACCGATTGGGATCTGACACTAAGATTGTAAAAAGATAATAGCATTTTTATTTATATTTTGATGGGGCTGTCATTAACGAATATAACATTGTATGTATGAAGGCTTCATGGAATTTCATAGCCTATTATTTTGTAAATAATAAAAAATAATGCAATGACGATGAGAAGTTATAAAAAATCTAGTGGGCCATGTCTGATGCCCTCTATTTTCTGCCCCTTTGTTTAAGAGCATTTGTTCTTTTTATTTTTTATCCAAAGCCACGGAGCATTATATTCGTAACAAAATATCGAAGATTGAAATACATCGGGATACAATAAGAGTCTCAAAGAAAGAGAAAACGACGAACCACAAACATTCATGCAGAGAAAAATTATTCAAGTAATTAAAAAAAAAAAACCTCTACATGAGGGAGGAATGAGGATAACGACCCAATGAGGAAAAAATAAGGCATTGATGTCCATTTTTTCAGCTATCATAGTTTTATCGACTGACATTTATTTTTGTCGTTCGAAAAACAATAATTTTGATAAATGAGATAATAAATAATAAATAAATAAAGAAGATGCCAAGTAAACTCACCACTTTTTTATTAACTATTAATAATCAAACATAAGAAAGAAAACAAATTTTACTTGCCCTTATGGCCTCCCCCTGATATTATTCGGATGCTTATGACCCTATCGCCAAGGAAATTTCCATGACAACAACTGCATAGTTAACACTCTCAATCAACAAGAGAGAGAGAGAGAGAGAGAGGGAGATCTGTGTATAATGTACTCTATTCCTTATATGGCGGACTACCGCGGCATTGGGTTATGGGGCTGCAACCGCGGTGATACGGGTTGGCCTGCCCAGGAGGGGGAGGTGCCTGAATGCAACCGGGGTCTGGATCACCCGGCATTTTACACGGGTCTTTAGGGCAATTGATGTCACCCGGCTTTTTGCACTTAAGAGGGTCATAGCTTATCGGGTCAACAGGTGGGTATCGAGCTGTAACTGCCGAGTGGTTCACCAGCAGCACCATGGTCACAATTGCCCAAATCACCATTCCTACCTTCATCTTACCAAGTATCATTTCCTCTCTCTCCTCTCTCTCTCTCTCTCTATAAAATTATGTTGAAACCAAGTGAATTTGCTTCAAATATATAGGCAAAAATGTTAATGGGGTTCACTGATTTCATTTCGTAACGTAACTGAGTCAAAAAAATGGTCAATAATCATTGAATGAGGTATTATTTATGGACACTTATTTTATGTATAAATGTTTACCAGCTTTTTATCTTATTTACTTTTAAAAATTATGTTTTAGTCATTTCTTTTAAAGAAAAATACTCAAATGCGATACTAAAAAAATTACTGGACACTAAAATTACACAATTCAAGCACTCAACTCTTAAAAAAATAGATACTAAAATTTTATTACCATATTAGTTCGGGCACCAAGCAAAACGTGAGATCACTGGATTAAGACTTGAAGAAAATATTTTCTATTAACCCAGAAATATCTCCTCCTAACTCGCTGTAATTTTTTTTGTTTTTTTGCGATAGTAAATTTACAGGTTATAGTAAATTTATGCAACTCCAACATATTTTATTTTTTTGCGATGGTAAATTTGCATATTATGATAATTTCTACAACTCTAAAATATCTTGTTCTTTTATGATGGTAAATTTCTGCAATTCAAAAATATCTTGTTTTCTTTTGTAATAGTAAATTTACAGATTATGGTAAAATTTTTGCAAAATTCGTCGTATAATGTTCGACCAATATCAATTCTAAACTGGTACTACAAATAGAAACAACAATAAAACAAACTTCACTCACCGTGGAATTTGAACTGTCTTGGGTAAATATTATTTAGGTTTGACGATGAAATCTCTCTATTTAACCCGCAACACTCAGATTCTGATGAAGAATAACAGAAAATTGACAAATCTATGTCATACAGGATGACGAATATAAGAAATTTAGATTTAGAAACATAAAAAAATAAAAAAAAATATGATTTTGTGCAAGGATAAAAAAAATTGGTGATATTCTCAAAATTCTTGTGAATCAGTAAAATAAATTTCGTGGAAGTGGTATATTAACAGATTTCGGTGAAAAGAATGAAAAAAGTTATGATTTTTTAGATCTTGATTTACGTAATCAAAGTCAGTAAAACAGATTTTGGTGGATTTTTTAAAGATTCCGCTTAGTAACTTTTCGATTTCTGTGATATTCTCAAGATTCACTAAAATGTATTAACCATATTTGATTCCAAATTTCAAGCCTAATTATTACTATGATTTTAAACCTACCAAATTAGAAATTATATGTTTCACTTAAGAGAGGATAAAAGAGTAAACTAACACTCAAAATTAATGGCAAAAAATGTCGAACTATGTAAAAATAGAATGAAAACATAACTTTAAAAAGTGAATGAGATGAATCTACGTTGTTTGGACTAATAGGACCCTGATTTAAATTACCCATGAAATTAACATGATAGGGGTGATTAGAAAAGGTATTAGAATTGCTACGGTTCTCGAAATTAGACTAAGAAACTTATTATGAATTCAAAATCAATGGTTATGATTTACTTGGATTAGTGGGACTATAAATACAAATAAATCATGATTATTAACTTTAAATTTGGAAAAAATTTTATTGGTCTAATTTCAGAGATTGTAAAATTTTTCAAGAATGATTCCATCATAAGAAAAGAAGTATTTACTGACGATGAAAATATTTATTAAACATAAATTATTATAAATGAATGATTTGGTATTTTGAGTAAATTTGTAGTTATCTGACTTTTAATTCGTGGGAAAAAGTAAAATTTGCAACTTATAATTTAAAAATTTGAAGAATAAATTTGAAGAGTGTGTGTTTAATTTTTCTTATTTTAGCAGAAGGGCGAAAAGGCAAGAGCATCTTGAACTTGGGACTTTACCTGTTGTGTATTGCGCACATCAAAGCGTGTTTCTCTCTCGAGTTGAAAATTCTATCTTTCTGAGTTACTTTATTTCTTTGAATATTTACTTTCCAGACTAATTTATATTACAATACACAATATGTGTGACTCTCCAAACACATTTTTACAATAACGATTGAGATTTTTTTGATATTAGACTGAGATTCACTATAAAAAAAAAATCACACAATACAACATGCTAATAATTTGAATAATAATTGAATTAGAATCCTAACATGGATTTACTATTGTTGCTAGTGCTGTAGTCACGGATAATACGCTAGTCTTCCTATGAGAGAGGAAATCAAGGCAAATTTAAAGAGCAAAACTAAACTGATACATTAAATTATTATTATTTTTTTTGAAATATTTATGCACTCGTATTGTTGCTATATCCCCTCATCAGTCTCCTCTTAGCTCCGCCCCTGGCTCTTTCTACGTGATCTTCGCCATGACAAGTCTTGACCTAGCGAGCCCTTGTGAAGGTGGCTGCAGCCTGGGTGTGGACCACCTGGTTTTCGGCATGGGTCAATGGCGTACATGTACATGTATTTTAAAGGATGTGCCCTTGCAACTTGAACTATGAAAAACATGCACAACAAAGCAACACCCAAACCCATTGACTTCGTGTTGTCGCGGCGTATACCATGGTTTCTCATTTTCTCTCATATTATATCAAAGTTGACCTCGACTTTGATTTTTGAATTCGATATGCCATTTTCAAGTTTTTATATGCGGCCGTAAGCGACCGTAATCGCTAAAAATAAGACGGATTGAAAAAGATTTTGTTAGCAATGTGTGATGGTGAAGGGTTAGCTATCTAAAGTTGAGGGAGAATTAATGGGTTATCTTATTTGTTATGCCCTTTGTGGATCAGTACTTTTAGGCCTCAATTCAGATCATTCTTTTCGCTAGATTCTAGCTCCGTAGAATTTAGAGAAAAAATTTGTGGACATTTGGATTTTATTTCAGAAAAAAAAAAATCATTAATTGGCAACCAAATTTTACAGAATCGAACTTACAATATATTTGGAAATAAAAATATAATACCAAACCGAGTCATGTATATTATAGTTTCCTTAAAACAGATTCTTCGACTCCCGTGAGTGCTAGAGGACTGCACCGGTGCATGTCTCTCATGATAAAACAAGCCACTCTGCCGATGAAACACCATTCGGTCAACCTTTTTTGTATTTTGAAACCAAAAATATAATTCTGGAACCCTTTACGTTTTTTAAACCGTCAAAAGTATAAATAAATAAATTAATATGATCATTGATGTACATTAATGCAAATATGAATGAGCTGGAATCTCTGAGACTTTTCAATTGACTCATCACATCCTCCGATGTTCCAATCATATTTACTCGTCAAATCCTCCGATGTTCCAATTGCATTTACAATCCTTCTAAATTTGCACCATAAAATTTGCTCATAAAAATTGCAAATTAATTAAAAGCTCCAAATCTCCAGCCCTGCATCCTTATCCTAGAATCTTATTTATTTATATATTTGGCTTGACCCTGCTGTACTATTTTATTAAAATCCTCTTATAACCGGAGGTGGGGCTCTATGGTAAGGGGACTCATTATATGGATATAATGAGTTTATCAAGTTGATCTTCGTAAAAAAAAGTTTAAATTCAAATAAATATTTATTTACAAAAATACTTATTTATTTATGAATAATTTGATTTTAATTTAAATTATTTATTAATTAAATAAACGACCGAATAAATTCAGTACACCCGGTAATCTCTCACTACCAGGCAACCAAATCCCTTATAACCACCGATAAGTCTCATAGCATATAGAAAGGCAAAAATAAAATATAAAATTATATGGAACCGATCTGTGCCTTCTCTGATCTGCTTATTTAAATGGACCATAGCTTTGGGCCCAATACACCATAACTTTGTACGGAGTCAGAGAACCTGTTGTGAGGGGTACATCCAGTTGTACCTTATTTTTAATTTCATTTCAAGTCTTAAAAAGTTATTGATTTTATTAAACGTGCACAAAATTAAATTAATCAAATATCAGTAAGACTATGAACGAAACTTATTTAGTCATTAAAATTTTTTAAAGATTAGTATTTCTAGTATTTCTGCTAATGACCAATTAATATTTTTTTTAGATATACAAGAACTAAAATAAAATAAATATTTTGGATTATTGACCTCATAATGAATCAGTTGTTAGTAAGTTTTTTAGACTACAAAACTCCTGATCAAAACACGACCAATTGACCAACCAATACGTGTTTATTAGTTAGCAAGCCTCTGTCCTTACTTACAAACATTTGAACGTCTGCTCGGATGTGAGTGTCACACATTCATCGCCCAGAGAAATTGGATACCCCTAATAGCTAAGGCAATCTCAAGCATTACTCCACTAAAATGCTCGATATTCTAGAAATTACGTTCAAAATTGATGCGACGATCATCTTAACTTGAAAAACAGGTTATATTGACGACAAAATGCCTGCCCCAAATCAATTCTTCCCTCAAGGTATTAAAATTCACATCCGGCCACGAGATTAAAAACGTTATCATCTTTTAAATCAGTTACATATAATTATCTACTCCTAAAAAATTATTTTAACTTGATTGTCAAAAGATCTTTAATTTGCATGCAGAATAAAAAATAAAAATACAAAATAAGTGATCATTTTTCAAAACAATTATGAATCATTTTTCATATTCAAAACCACCTCTCACATTATGGCTCTATTTGCCTTAACTAGATTATTTGGATTGTCTGGATTATTCGGGAAATAATCTAGCTCCATTTGGCCTAAATTATTTACCCAAATAATCTGGATTAATCTAGCTCCAAACACAACATAACTTCTATATCCACAAATAATTTAGTCCAAACACTTTGAGCTAGATTATTCCGTCCGGCACCCAACATAATCCAACAATCCAATAATCCCATAATCTAGTTACGCCAAATGGACCCTATAATTTATATAAATAATTTGTACCAATTGCATTTTTTTAAAAAAATCAAATCACATTATTGTGCCCCCAATCAGCCCGGCACAGCAGGCCTTCGGTCCACTTTGAGCATTTCGAGGTTCATTTTCCTTTTTCTAGATTATCGAAACAGACTGTCACAATCGTGATTGGCTCAGCCCCACCACCGCCACCGGTTTCCCACGAAAGCTTGATTGCGACCACCACAAACATCTCCCCCGTCCCAAATCCTTATCCACTTTCTCTCTCCTTTTCTCTCTCTATCTTCTCAAAATAATATATACATGTGTGCCAGCCCTCACTAATAATGGCCTTACACGAATCTCTCTCCTCTAGGTTTTCTACACTCTGTTGATGGACTATTGCCTCTCCTACAACAATCCCTTCGTGGTGAACAACCCTGTGAAGTCGTCGCCTGTAGGGCTTCACGGACTAGTGATCTCCACTAGCAAGCCTCAAAATCGTTCGTCTCTCAACGTATCCGGTCACCGGAGGTTCGGATTTTCGACCGGTTTCGTCGGTCGTAATAACCGGAGAGCGTTGGTTGTGGTGGCCAGGGCGGGAGCGAGTAACTGCGAATTCAGCAGCTTGAACACGCCGCTCGAGCCGGAGTCGTCGGCGGGTAAGTTTCTGAGCGGCTTATTGCTGAATGATACCGACGGGTTTCAGGTTGCAGTTGGTAATCAGTTGGAGCAGTTAGCCGCTGATCGAGATGACGCGATAGGTCGCATGGAGTTAAGCTTGAGTTCCGATGAAGCTTGCCTTCACAGGTTTGTGTTCTTCAAAGATTCCTGTAGGCTATAAATCTATAGTTTCGTTGATACGGTATGTGTATAGTTGTGTTTGCTTTCAATTTGCTAATCGCGTTAGCACTCGTCAGTGTTGTCAAAATTTGACAATACACGTTTCACGATGATGCGATACGCGATACACGACACTACAAATTTTGTTACTAGACCATAGTTACGGTGCGGTTTTTTATATGAAATTTTTTTGTTAAAATATCTGCAGTCAGGGGCGGAGCCAGGATTTTGAACGGGGGTGGCACCATTAACAACAAAATAACACAACGGAAAATAAAAGTGCAAGTAACATATACTCAGAACAACCAATAGCCAGAACAACTATATACCATATACAAATTAACCAATAGCCACATTGCCACAACAATTATGTAATATATTCTTAAAATTGAATGGGGGGAGAACCACTGCATCACACTTGCTCCCTTTGCACGCACCGTAACAAAATAAATCAAGACAATATAAGGGGGTGATGCAGTCTCCCACTTACTCCCACGACAAATATAAAGACAAGAGGGATAAAAATATTACTAGTTCGGTATAGATTCAGGTCGGAGATCGTCAAGGAATTGCTCCAACTTTTCAAGGAGTTTGGCCTTCAAGCTATCAACCTGTCAATGCAAAGCCAACTTTTCAAGGAGTTCGGTATAGATTCTGATCTAGCTATTTCTTTTACAGCTTGTTTGACAAAAACGAGTAACAAAAATAGAACAAATACGAGTAACAAAAAGCTTGTTTGACAAAAATCAGTAAAACACGAACCGCGGAACCGGAAAATCAGTAAAACACGAACCTCAGCCCTTGAAAGGATCTGATCTGGGCCATCTGGCTATTTCTATGGTGGACGGCGACGGCGGACGGCGGACGGCGGGGCACGCAGGAAGGCAGGAGTAGAGCCCGACGGGCGGCGGCCGCGGGCGGGAGAGGGAGAGGGAGCGGGAGGGAGAGCCGGAGCGGAGGCGGAGAGGGTTTGCCGGTTTGGACCGAAGGCGGAGAGGGAGAGCCGGAGGCGGAGAGGCGGAGATCTGGTTCGTCCGGGCCTGCTGCTGGCTGAGGCTGATGGTCTGAACCTCCGGCCGTCCGGTGGGATGAGCGGCGGGCGGCGATCGCGGGCAGGAGAGGGAGAGGGAGGGATAACCGGAGGGTTTGGTCTGGGCCCTGGGGTGGGACAGGGATGTGGATGGGTGGGGTACGCCGGTACGGGTGGGTCCCAGCCATATAAAAAAAAAAAAAAAAATCTATTGATTTTTGGGAATTGGGGGGTGGCACGTGACCCCCCCCCCCCCCCCCCCCCCCCCCCCCCCCTATATTTACCTCCGCCCCTGTCTGCAGTAGTTTTTGCATTGGGTATAAATAGTTTTGACGGATATTTTCTATTTGTTCGCGCATACTTTGAAGTCAATTGTTCATGCTTTTTCTGATGATAAAGATTTTGATTTGGTCTATCGGAGATTGGAAGAGACGTCTATTAGATACTAATTTACTGCTGGAATCATCTTTAACCGTTGAATATGTGAAGATTTAAGAATTTACATTGTTTGTGATACGAGGAGAGTTTCTTTCTTGTACACACGCTGGTCACAGACTCACAAGGATGAGGATGTTGGATGGATAGAACTTGTTTCTTGGACTTCCGGTGAAACAAATAAAAGACAGTATCCACGTCTCAATCCATATTTAGTAGGAAACCTATGATGACCTTTCTTATTGAAGAAATCAAGCCCCCTCATCTCTGCTTGTGTTATGAACGTGGTTGTTTTTCACTACCGAAGTTGGTCAGAAAGTCAGCTGTTATCAACTACTAGCTAATTAGTTCAATCAGTTACCTAAAGCTGTTAGGCGAATAACTGATTCTGTTAGATAGGTTGTTAGCTGAAGGTTTGTTAGATAAAACGTGCACAATCAGTTAGTAGCTAACTAATACAGTGTCTACCAAAGTGTATAAATAAGAGGAAGACTCACTATGTAAGGGGTGCGGATTTGTGTTGTATCTCAGATTCGGCTGGAATAAGAGTTCTCTTCTCTTTTTCCTTCAATCGTCTTCTTCTTCTTCTTCTTTTGTTGCAAAACCCTAACATTGGTATCAGAGCCAACTGTCCTTGGTCTGTGGTATTGAGCAAACCAATGGCGGAAGGAACTAGAAGTCAGGAATTCAAAAAAATTAGAGGAATCAGTGAGAGTACTGAAAGAAAATCAAATCAGGAACATGAAAGAATTTGAGGAAATCAGGTATTCCTTAAAAGATTTAGCTGAAATCAAGGAAATGCTATCGGCTGTTACAATGAAGTATGATCAAATGGCGACACATGTATACGGAAAGAAACACTTAGACGAGCCAAATTTGGAGGAGGAAAATCTGTTGATTGGAGCTGGATCATCTCAGTATAGATTCGAAGGAGGTCAACCTCAGAATACAACAGGCTTTGGAACCAGGTATACCAAGATAGATTTCCCTAAATTCTTTGGTGAGGATCCTAATGGTTGGATTTACAAATGTGAGAGGTTTTTTGAGTTTAATTCTGTTGAAAACTCAAACAAAGTTAGAATTGCTATGTTCCATTTAGAAAACAGAGCCTTACAGTGGTATCAGTGGTTCGAAAAAACGCACTGTGTAATAAATTGGAACTCGTTTAAACAAGGAATTATGGCACGTTTTGGTCCTGATGAATATGAAGATGTAGTGGGTGAACTGACCAAACTTAAACAGATAACAAGTGTAAGAACTTATCAAGATCAATTTGAGGTTTTAGCCAACAAAACCAAAAATCTTCCTGAGAGTTTCTTCACAAGTTGTTTTATCAGTGGATTGAAAGAAGAAATTAAGGCCAATGTTTTAATGTTCCGACCTACTACCGTCACCCAAGCCATTGGTCTAGCTAAACTCCAAGAAAATAGTCTTGATGCCTTAGCTAAGAGAACTGGTCTCAGTCCGAAAACAGAGGGTACTATACTCAATGATCAACCAAGGCATAATCAACCTTTTACAGTAACTAGAAGAGAGTTACCTAAGGAGTTGGAGGAAAAAAGAGCGAAGGGCTTATGTTTCAAATGTAATGAAAGATTTTCTAAGGATCATCAATGCAAGAAAAAACAATTGTATGTTTTGGAGGTGGATCAGGACGAGACGGATCAGAATCATACATCAGAATTGGGAAATGATGAAGTACAGGAACAAGAAGAAGAGTTACAACTATCCATTAATGCGTTAACAGGTTCTACTTCCTACAGAACCATGAGGATATTCGGGTTAGTCAAAAAACAAAGAGTTGTGATTCTAATCGATACTGGGAGCACTCATAATTTTCTGAACCAGGAGGTGGTCAAGAGAGCTGGAGTGGAAATCATAGACACTGAGCCGTTAACAGTTTTCGTAGCTGATGGTACTAAACTCATAAGTAAGGCAACTTGCCAAAATTTCAAATGGGAGATGCAAGGGGGAGTATTTCAGTCCGATATGAGTACTGGAACTTAAAGGGTGTGATATGGTTTTAGGAATTCAGTGGTTGGCTACCTTAGGTTCGGTCACTTGGAACTTCAAGGATTTACGCATGGATTTCATCTTACACGTTCAGAAGCATGTTTTACAAGGGGGAAAACAGGGTGCAACCAAATTGGTAAATGCTGATCAAATGAGGAAATTACTCCAGAAGAAACCACAGGGCTTTGTGGCCCACATATATGCTATCCAGAGTAAAAAACCAGAGGTTACCATTGTTCCTGAAATAGAGGAATTACTCTCTCAGTTTTCTTCAGTGTTTGAAGAACCTACTGAGCTACCTCCAACTAGAAACCAGGATCACCACATCCCCCTCAAACCGGATGCAGAACCACCAAATATCAGACCCTACAGATATCCGTATTTTCAGAAATCAGAAATAGAAAGGCAAGTTAAGGAGATGCTATCTTCAGGTGTTATTCAGCCGAGTGTCAGTCCCTACTCAGCTCCAGTGTTGCTAGTTAAAAAGAAGGAAGGAACTTGGCGAATATGTGTTGATTATCGAGCTTTGAACAAAATTACAGTAAAGGATAAGTTTCCAATACCAGTAATTGATGAGCTCTTGGATGAACTTTGTGGTGCCTCAATCTTTTCTAAGCTGGACTTAAGGGCGGGTTATCATCAAGTTCGCGTGCATCCTACTGACGTCCCAAAAACAGCCTTCAGGACCCATGAAGGCCATTATGAATTCCTAGTTATGCCTTTCGGTTTAACTAACGCACCATCAACTTTCCAAAGTCTTATGAATGAGGTATTTCGAGACTATCTAAGGAAGTTCATTCTGGTTTTTTTTGATGATATACTGGTTTTCAGCAGGAATCTGGTTGATCATGTGTCTCATCTACAATTGGTTTTACAAGCCTTAACCACACATACTTTGTTTGCTAAAAGATCTAAGTGTATTTTCGGCCAACCGCAAGTAGAGTATCTAGGCCATCTGGTTTCTAGTCAAGGAGTTTCAGCTGAAGCGAGTAAGTTAGAAGCAATGTCTAACTGGCCTATACCTAAAAATCTTAAGCAATTAAGGGGATTTTTGGGTTTAACGGGCTATTACAGGCGATTTGTGAAGAATTATGGTCGAATATCAGTTCCTCTAACTCAATTACTGAAAAAAGACTCTTTCAAGTGGATTCCTGAGTCAACAATGGCTTTCCATGCCTTAAGACAAGCTATGATGACGCTACCAGTGCTAGCCCTTCCGGATTATGACAAACTTTTCACGGTGGAAACTGATGCTTCTGACAGAGGATTAGGTGCGGTGTTGATGCAAGAGGGCCACCCTATTGCTTATTGGAGTAAAGGGATATCAGCCAAGTTTCTGGTGTTGTCCACATATGAAAAAGAACTTATGGCAGTGGTGTTGGCTATCCTAAAATGGCGTCATTATTTACTGGGAAGGCACTTTGTTGTCAAAACTGATCATTACAGTCTAAAGTACCTACTGGATCAACGCATAGCCACTCCCTTCCAGCAGAAATGGATTGCTACACTCCTTGGTTATGACTATGAAATCACCTATAAACATGGGCCCGAAAATCAGGCAGCCGATGCCTTATCTCGTAGAGAAGATCTATTCTCTGACCATGCTACTATCAATGCTTTGATCACTATTAATTCCCCTTGGCTATCTACGATCAGACTCAGTTGGCAAACCGACTCTCATTTACAGCAACTCATAGCAGATTTGGAGCAGGATTCCAATGCTCATCCTGGTTTCTTATGGGCCAATGGTACTCTGACATACAAAGGCAGTTTAGTAGTTGGGAATTCACCTGATCTTAAGACACAGCTGTTGGCAACTTATCACACATCGTCTATGGGCGGACATTCAGGCATTGATAAGACTACTCGGCGTATTAGAAGGACTTTCTATTGGCAAGGGTTGAAGAAGGATGTACAACGTTTCATCGCGGAATGTTCGGTTTGTCAAAGGTTCAAAGGGGAGAATGTCCATTCTCCAGGGTTACTTCAACCCCTGCCCATTCCAGACAGAATATGGTGTGATATCTCAATGGATTTTATTGAAGGCTTACCAACATCTCATAGCAAAACCACAATTTATGTGGTGGTGGATCGGCTCAGTAAATACGCCCATTTTATGTCTCTTTCTCACCCGTATTCTGCTACAGATGTGGCTCAACTGTTCTTGGATAACATCTATAAGTTGCATGGTTTACCTCATTCTATCGTGTCTGATCGGGATGTAGTATTCACCAGCCTATTTTGGCAGGAATTACTCAAGATTTTGGGGATTACACAGTGCCTTAGCACCGCATATCATCCCCAGACAGATGGGCAGACGGAAATCGTGAATAAATGCTTGGAAAATTACTTACGATGCATGTGTGGTGATTGTCCTAAACAATGGTCTAAATGGTTGTCTTTAGCTGAGTGGTGGTATAATTCTTCTTACCACTCTGCCATTAAGACTAGTCCCTTTTATGCCGTTTATGGTCAAGAACCTCCTGACCACAATTTCATGCAAGTCGAGAGCTCACCAGTTGCAGCAGTGGCAAATTGGACAAGAGAACGGGCTAAGATTCTACGAATGCTCAAGGAAAACCTACACCTAGCCCAAAACAGGATGAAACACTACTCTAACAAACTCAGGAGTGAAAGGGAGTTCATGGTTGGTGATTGGGTCTATCTTCGGTTACAACCTTACAGACAATCCTCTTTGGCTTTACATAAAAATATGAAGCTTTCCCCAAGGTTCTATGGTCCATTCTTGGTCATTCAAAGGGTGGGTAAGGTCGCCTACAAATTGGACCTTCCTCCGTCAGCTCAAATACACCCAGTATTTCATGTTTCCTTACTGAAGAAAAAGTTGGGCCAACAGGTTATTCCTTCCCCAACTCTTCCTCCAATTACAGATGATGGTCTTTTACAGATGGAACCAATTGCGGTGTTAGACCGTAGGATGATTAAACGGAACAACAAGGCTATTTCACAATGGTTGGTTCAGTGGTCTCGTTCTTTTCCTGAGGATGCTACGTGGGTGGATTATGACGAATTCAACTCCAAATTTCCAGATTTTCAGCCTTGAGACAAGGCTTCTTTAAGGGGTGGGGAATGTTATGAACGTGGTTGTTTTTCACTACCGAAGTTGGTCAGAAAGTCAGCTGTTATCAACAACTAGCTAATTAGTTCAATCAGTTACCTAAAGCTGTTAGGCGAATAACTGATTCTGTTATATAGGTTTTTAGCTGAAGGTTTGTTAGATAAAACGTGCACAATCAGTTAGTAGCTAACTAATACAGTGTCTACCAAAGTGTATAAATAAGAGGAAGACTCACCATGTAGGGGGTGCGGATTTGTGTTGTATCTCAGATTTGGCTGGAATAAGAGTTCTCTTCTCTTTTTCCTTCAATCGTCTTCTTCTTCTTCTTCTTTTGTTGCAAAACCCTAACAGCTTGTAACTTCTCTTGGTGCTTAGTACGCTCTTTTATGCAGATCCTTATCATCCGTAGCCCCTTTCTTGAAGTATTCCGTCGCTTATTGAAACTCAACAAAACTGATGTAGGTAAAATTGTTGGTTTGTTAAACTTTATAGAAGCAGGATAAGTGGTAGTTCAGGTGTTCTGATGATGCATTTAGGGTTGGTGCATTTGGTAGGTACTCCAAAGAACCTTTGTCCTTTCGAAAGGATAGTTACTTAGGTATGTGAGTGATACTCTGTGATATGGTCTTTCATACACTTCTGAAACCAACAAGTGTGGATTATAGACACTATACTTCATAGTTGTTTTTACAAGGATTCGTGGCTTGGCATAGTAAGTTACTTAATTCACGGCTGGAGGCAAGTATATCGCATCATGGATCGATTATGTGGAATTTATTTGGATAAATAAAATGCGACAAGACTTTGGAGTTCCGAGTTTCTCTAGTATCGGTGACTAGTTTTGTTACTGAAATCTTTTGAGGATTGTCCCTATTGAGACTATAATCTTAAGAGAACAGCACATGGCATAGATAAGTTCGAAGAGGTGTCCATGGAAGCATTTCCTCTGAAGATGAAGCCTGGAGTCCCCATCTAGTTTTAGGTTTTTCAGATTTCAACTAGTTGGTGACATGGTCCTTTTATGATGCTTCTAGATGCTAATATTCAAATCTTTTCTGCAATCTATTGCCATATTCTTCTTGACAGGAATCTGTATAGTTTTGCGGTTTTTTTTATATGTTGTCTTTCTCCTTTCCTGTTGATTTTAGAAAATGTCCTTTGCTTTACTTTGCTTTTTGAATTTGATTTTCACTGCATGTGCCTACATTGGAGGAATGGGCGGTAAGTTTGGTAGTTGGTGAAACGTTGGTTGAATTGAAGTTTCTTTGCTGATACTCTCCTTGTTCATTTTGGCTACTCCTGAGGTTGATACATAAAAGTCATTGGACATAGCCGCCACTTGGCAGAAGTGATTCTCGTATTTGAGTTCATTAGAAATAGAATACCGACAAAGATGTTCTAAACTCAATCAAGATTGATGTTTTTTGAGAAAGCCCTGAATCTGATAGCCATTTTTTCATTGAAGATTTAGTCAGAGAAGTGCAGCCTATAATAGGTTATACAATTTGAACAAAGACTATATTAGGTGAAAACAGACGCCGGAAAACCATTTTAGGGCTATGTGAACTGTTCTCTCTCTCTCTAATAAATACGAAAGCTGAGTTTTACGTCTCTTACAAATTGGAAAATATATCTGAAATTCAGGAGGATTGCGGAACTGAGGGCGCAAGAGTGCCAGATTGCAGTTGAAGATATTATGTACATATTAGTACTATACAAATTTAAAGAGATCAAAGTCCATTTGGTTCCAAGGCTCTCTAGATGCATCTACAATCACAGACTAGAGATATGGCCTTCTAATGACTGGGAGCTCGAGTCTATTCACACATTTGAAGTCTTGGAGTTGGTAAGGGAACATCTAACCACTGTCATTGGCTGGAAAGCAAATTCTAACGTCACAGACAATTGGGCCACAACTCAGATTCCGCGTCTCCAACTCTGCCGAGTCTACGCTGCTTCCATTTTATATGGCTATTTCCTAAAGTCTGCCTCCTTTAGGCACCGCCTGGAACTAAACCTTGGACAAACCTATCAAAACCCACTTCCAGTTTCAGAGATTTTGTCGTGTGGGATGAAAAATATTGCCTTTGGTCGCATTGTCGGATCACAGTCTACATCACTAGGTCTAGAGTCATGTAGCCGGGTAAAGAAACAAGAGAATTTGAAGTGTTATATTATGGGATTTGACCCTGAGACATTGGAGATGTGTGCGAAACCGAAGACCATGGAGGCTGTGAGCCTAGTTGAGAAGCACAGCTGCGCGCTGTTTGGGGATGAGAAGACGGGTTTGATCGAGACCAATGAGGTCATAGTGACTTCGTTGTCGAGCTTGAAGAGGATGGTTTTGGAGGCCGTGGCTTTCGGTTCTTTTCTTTGGGACACAGAAGAGTATGTGAACACTGTTTATAAGCTTAAGGAGAATTGATGAGAGAGAAGGTGAGTTCAAGCAGTTGACTTGAGCCTTTTCATTTATATATGAGTCCTCTGTTTTCGCAACTGGCAGCTCTTCCTCTTGGCAAATTTTGATATGTACATAATACTCTTGCTTTTTGTGAATTTTGTGAATAGGGAAGTTTGATATGTGCAGTCGTCTTATGTTTTGTATATAATGTAAGTGACAGTATTCCTACTTTGATTATCACTTCTGGTACTGGCAATTACCATGTTACTAATCGATTGAAACTTTAATACAATCTTTTTTGATCCCGCTAGAGGAGGAGATCTCGTGTTATACCTGTATTTCTTTTGGTTTTTTGGTCATCCAAAGGTGTATATTCTCATTCTGCCTGGATTCGGTATTATATGTCATATTGTTTCACCTTTTACAGGAAAATCGGTCTTCTTCGAGTATTTAGACATGATTTATGCAAAACGTTGCATGATCAATCTATAGTATCCTCAAAACTCGTCCATGAAATATGGCTCATTGCATAGCTATTCTCATTTGTTGATGGTGTCTTTTCCTTGGTCTTCTTCGAGTATTTAGACATGATTTATGCCACGTCGCATGATCAATCTATAGTATCCTTAAAACTCGTCCGTACAATATGGCTCATTGCATAGCTATTCTCATTTGTTGATGGTGTCTTTTCCATTTCCTTGACAAATCCAACAGCCAAACAGAGCTTTTAGGTGTTTTCATATCTTTTCTTGATTTATTTACGTATGTTTTATTAAAAAATTAAACAGAAAATGCATTTGATTTGCTGCTACTTAAGACTTTGTATTGCTAAAATGTGCAGAAAACTACTTCTAGATATTATATTACAAGCAAACAAATCATCTATTTAAGTTTCAACGACCTGACTTTATAAACTAACGCCAAACACAGCCTAGTTGGAATGTTCCAGCAAAAAAACAAATCTTTTCCTTCTTCCTAAAGTCTTCCTCCTCCCCTGCAAAAAAATGGTTGTTTTTCTCCTAAACTTGGTTTTCTCGGCCGTGTCGATGATATCAAACCTTTTTTCTCGCTTGATCTTCAACTTAATCGCGTACCTTCTCGTGTTGGTGATACAAGGATTCAAAGTCCCCGGTGAAGCAGTCAAAGGCATGATAGAACAACTCTCCGATGCCATCAAGTCGTTCGGCAAGTATTTGCTGGATCTTTTACTGGAAGTAATAGCCAATCTCATCTCCACTCTCTTTGATCTTCTCAAGGAAGGGATTTCTGGCTCTATGGATGCTACGGGGAAGGTGATCGGAGGATTGGTGGAGCAGACGAGGAACTCGCTCGATGGGTTGTTGAAAGATTTGTTGCCTCAGGTTTTTGAAGGGTTTGCAGAGATGGTTTCAACCATAATAACTGATTTGTGGAGTAACTACAAGGCGGCTTTAGGATATGTAACCCAAAATGCTTGATCTCTTTTGACCTTTGGGGACTGTTTTGTGTTTTGTGCTGTTTTTTGGGGATGTAAGATAATACTTGTATACAAATATACCAACAGTTTAGGTCAAGTATTCATCATCTTTTTTGTGGGAATGGGGGCCTGTAGTGAGCCCCTCACTATATACGTGTAGTGAGCAGATTCGGCCGTCCATTTCGGTAACGGACGGTTCAGATTCAAATTAATATTTATTTGAAAAAATAATTAATAAATACTGATTTGAATCTGAACCGTCCGTTGCCGAAATGGACGGCCGGATCTGCTCACTACACGTATAGTGAGGGGCTCACTACAGGGCCCCCGTGTGGCCCTTTTGTTTAGTGATTATCCTCGAGTATGTTTCTTTCATCATTATCGGTTAATCGGCTAAAATACCAGAAACAACGACTACTGAATTAATAACAGTGACAAGAATACTTTTCGATCAGACCTTATTAGAATTACCCTCACAAATTCAACTGATTTTTTTAACATAAATGTTACTGTAAAATCATTTTTTTTAAGTACAAAATCCGGCGACATGGTAGAGACTTGAAATTTCTTTATTGGTGTGTTTGACAAGTAAGGTAACATACAACATGCCCTGGTTGTTGAGTCTCTTCCCCGACTTTTCTCCCATATTCCATGGTTAGGGTATTTATTAGCAGGAGTGACTTTAAAATTTTAAGTCAACGATGAAATATACATTAATAGTAATTTAAATATATAAAATTTTAATTAGATTTTAAAAATTGTCAATGCATCGTCTAATCTTAAAATAAATTTACAGGCAAAATGAATTTCTATACATTATTCATTGTCTAATGGACAGTAATTAGCATTTTCTTATATATATATCTGTGTGCGCGCATAATTAATTTTACAATTTGTTGAGATGTAGTTATCTTATTATCTACCTACTACGAACGAGAACAAGCAAAAGATAGGCCTCTCTCTTGTGAGCAAGTGTTTACACTCAAATCAACACACACACTTCCAAGGAAAACAAACAAAAAGTAGGCCTTTCTCTTGCGAGCAATGCTAGTTTTGCAATCAAATCCACACACACACTTTTGAGGGTGGTTTAAGCGTTTGAAAAAGTTTAGAAATACAAATTATTCGTATATATTTAGACATAATGTATTTAGAATCGTCAGATGCACGTGAGATTCACGTAATTATGAAAGATTTCACGTACATTCGACAATTATTTTTACACATCGCTCAAAACGATGTAGTTTTGTGTTAAAAATACTTAAATTGAGAAAGATGCATAAAAGTGATGTGCAAAAGTGATGTGTATGTAATATTTTGTATAATTTTTCTCTATCCATTGTTTGTTGGAAAAACATACACGTGGCGTACAGTTGCGCATGCAGTGACGCTCCACCTCAACACACCAATAACACTCCTCTCTCTGTATATATAACGCTTGTGTTTCTCACTCTCTCTGTCACTCTCTCTCTCTGTTTATAACGCTTGTGTACATTCGCTGGCATAGTCGCACTACTCTCTGAATAGGAAGATGGCCGGGAAGATCATGCATGCCGTTCAGTACGACTGTTACGGAGGAGGACCCGCCGGTTTGAAGGTAGTTTCACATAATTCTCAAAGTTAATTGTTTACTTTCTTTCTGCTATTGTTTTCCCCTTTTGTAATTTCCAATCCCTAATATAAGTAATTCGTATTATGGAGAGATAAGTAATTAAATCGATTTATACGCCAACTTTCTCTGGTATATGAATTAGTGTAAGCACACTTAGAAAATTTCTTCTTCTTCTTTTTTTTTTTTAATTCAGTTTACAATCACATCGAATTACGCTCGGATTAATCCTTTGTGTCTCTCCCACAGTGATTTTAACCTTGATCTAAGGAGAAGTTAACTTAAGATCTTACTAGATAGCGAACTCCTAAGTCTCATGACCATCCCGACCATTCCTTATGGTTAGAAGATGAGAAGATGATTTCTTATTTGACAGTTCATCCCGGTACTTTCTTAGAATTTATGAAGATTCTGGGTTTCTGTTGAAAATGAAGCTACGCAGGGAACTTTGCTTTTATAGCCCCTTGCGAAATTGGTGGCCTTTTATTGTTAGGATTTTCCCATACCAATTAGGTTTCCAAACCTGTGAGGACTTGTATTGGAGTGTGTTGGTAAAAGTTGCAGATAATGTGAGTAGGTACGTCGACGGAAAAAATCCGCCTAGAACAGAGCAAACTCATAAGTCTCGTGAGTCGTGACAATCCTTTATGGTTAGAAGGTGAGAAGATGATTTCTTAACTGACATTTCATTGCGATACTTTCTTAGAATTTATGAAGATTTCTGGGTTTCTGCTGAAAATGAAACTACGCACAGAACTTTGCTTTTATAGACCCTAGATAAATTGGTGGCTTTCTATTTTTCGGGTTTTCCGTACCAATTAGGTTTGCAAACCATTGAGGACTTGTATTGTTGGGAAAAATAGAGTACCCAAAATTCCCACAAGTAAATCACGGAGGGAATAAAATGCGTAGCAAATAAGAACCAAAATGCGCAGGCAACAAGCAAGCAAGACACAAGCGATTTTTACGTGGTTCCCCCAAAAAATATTTGAGGTACGTCCACGGGACCGAAGTCCGATTTCACTATCACCAAAGTTCGCACAAATGAGTTACAAGAGATACAAAGATCTCACAAACACCCAAAGGTGTATCCAACAAAGTACAAAATAACAAGAGGAAAGACCTCACCAAATTTTGGATAAACAAACCCTCCAAACTGCTGCAAATGAAGCCCCAAAAATGGAGCACAGAACAGGCCCCAATGTTCTTCAGAGATGGGGTCAAGCGGCAGCTAATGGCCCAATATAGAACAAGAGAGAAAGAGAGTCTAGGGATGGGGAAGCTTTCAGCTCAGAGAGAGATACATACTTCAGCAATTGGCAGAGACGGCAATCGGCATAGAGTGAGACAAATTGGAGAAAAAATATATATATGACCATCCAACTTCCAAGAGAGGCTAATAACACATGTGCTCTCCAAAAAATTGTAGAAACTTCTACCCAAACACAAACCCATTAATTTTAATCTTTTGGGCCAAAAATAAATAACTTGGGCTAACACAAAAATTATTGGGCCACCACAAAAAATAGAATAAGGAGGGACCCAACAATTCTCCCCCTCCCGACTTATTCGGAAGGATCCACCAAACCCGCCAAAGAACGAAACTTCTCATGCTTGTCCTTAGACAACGACTTCGTCATCATATCCGAAGGATTATCATCGGTGTGAATTTTCTCAAGTTGCAAAGCTTTCATTTCAAGCACATCCCGAATCCAATGGTAACGAACATCAATATGTTTTGATCGAGAATGAAAGGTGGAATTCTTGCTCAAATGCATAGCACTTTGACTATCACAATAAAGAACGTACCTTTCTTGGTTCAAACCCAACTCTTGCAAGAATTTCTTCAACCATAACAACTCCTTGCAAGCTTCGGTAATTGCAATGAACTCCGCTTCCGTAGTGGATAGAGCAACACATTTTTGTAACTTTGATTGCCAAACCACAGCTCCCCCTGCAAAAGTCATCAAGTACCCCGAAGTAGACTTCCGAGAATCAACATCACCGGCCATGTCGGCGTCCGTGAACCCATTCAACATAGTTTTCCCATTACCAAAACACAAACAAACTTTAGAAGTGCCTCGGAGATACCTCAAAATCCATTTTACCGCTGCCCAATGTTCCTTGCCCGGATTTGAAAGAAATCGACTAACAACTCCAACCGCGTGAGCCAAATCCGGTCTTGTACAAACCATAGCATACATCAATGAACCAACGGCTGAAGCATAAGGAACTTTTTCCATTTCCTCTTTCTCTTTTTCACTTGTAGGGCAATGCTTCGAAATGGACTGTGTTGGTAAAAGTTGCAGATTATGGGAGTGGGTACCTGGAGGGGAAAAAAATCGGTGGGGTTGTCGGCCTAACTATTTCGTTCCGAAATCATTACGGATGTAGTTTCTAGAGCAGTGCCCTCAAGATTGGAGGGAACCAGTGACTGTGTCTTGGCTAATTTGGATGTGGAGTTAATGCTTTGATGGGTGAAAAACAATATTATGGTATTTTTGGATACTGGGGTGAGTAGAAGATGCTCTCTGCTAATTAATGTGACGAAACAACCCAACCTAGTACAGTATTGTCTATTTTGTTGATGACCTATTAATAAAGGTAACTATTATATCACATAGTTAACGTGGGCGTGGGTGGAGTGAGTATTTCTTGGTAGTGGAGTCAAATATCTAGAGTCTCATTTGGCAATTCTAAAGGAGCAACACTTATAGTTTTAGCCGGGGGTTTTTAGGGCAGTGTTTTACTAGATATGTGGGGTCAAACATGTAAAACATTGGTAGATGTGACTAGTGACTACTGTAAGTATTTTTCCAACTAAATGGGGTCAATCGGTACCTCTGCCCTTGAACATGGGGCTTGTCATGTCTGACTTCCTCCGAAACACCTGAGCATCCTACAACCATTTTAGTCACTAGGCGTGCTACTGGAGTAGAGCCCATAGGAGGTGCAAGCTCTTGTTGGGAAAAAGTTCACCTGATACTTACAAGAAACAATTGTTCCAATTGTTGTAGTATGGAAGAACGCGATTTTCTGAGGAATTCTGTTCTGAGTATTTATTTTTCTTGAGGATTTGCCTTAAAATGTTGCATAAGTACTATTAAGTGAGGAGAGAAACTGGATTGGAGACCAGGAAGGTAAGGTCCTACTCTCTTCCCTCTTAGTGAACTGTATTTGCGACCGACCTCTGAATGTGCATTGGTAATATTATCATAAACAAGTGGAGTCTAGGGATAAAAGTGGATACTTCTACTTCTTCAACACAATGTACAAAATTACAAGTCAATTATCTTGGATTACTCAAGAATTTCCACCATTTTAGCAGTCTTAGTTATTCGAAGTTCACAGACTAATTTTATATACATACGGTTCATCCAAACCTCATGTGTAATCTCATTGTTCTCAATAACAAGGAGCTCAGCATATGTTTGAGAAGTTGAAAAGGAAAGACAATGAGTACTTAAAATAATTCTGCCTCAGTTGGGGATTCTAAGGGAGCAACAAGTAGAGAGCATGAAGTTGAATTCTTGAGTCAACGAATAGAGTTCTATTTCTATTTTGAGATTTCAATACTAAAATTGTGTTTCATGTGAGCATATCGGTGATTTGTACTCGTATAAATGTTTCCTAACATTTGCAAGTTGGATTTGTTGTAAAATTAAGGATTGTCTTGACCTTATCGGTAGGTTTCGAGTCTTTTGATTTGCATGTAATGTATCTTGCAGCATGTTGAAATTCCTGTTCCTGCTCCAAAACTGGATGAGGTTTTAATAAAACTACAAGCTGCGAGCATAAACCCGATTGATTGGAAAATACAGAAAGGCATGCTCCGTCCATTTTTGCCACAGAAATTTCCTTTCATACCTGGTAAGCTTGGTCACACCTAGTCTTTAATCTATACCTGGTTTATCTCTTAGAGTACCTTTGTTTTTACATGATGTCCTATTTGTTACTTGTATGGTCAAAATATAGCCTGCCCTAGCTTGCTTTTAAGGTTCTTGTTAGAGTCTTATTTTTTGTAATTGGTAGAAGTATTTTTGTAAGCTCATGTTGCTTTAATGTAGAAACATACCAAGTTTTAATATAGAAACATGCTAGGTTGAAAGGATGTCGTGTTGTTCTTAGAACCTACTTCTCTGATCTCTCAGTGTCTTTTCTTCTTCTTTTTTTTCTTCATTTCACTTAATCCTCTTCCTTTTTTTGTCTCTTCTTTGCTTAGCAATATGAATGAGTTAATTTGCAGTGGATTCCTTCGAACCATATCTAAGGATCAAAGCGAAAGTCCAGATGCTTGAGCTTTGACGCCCAATAGAATTGTGTGTTGCCTACAAAATCCTTGAGCTTAATGTAAAATTAGAACCTGTATGGGCTTTCCTGGCTTTGATGCCGACAGCTGCATTATGTTCTGTGGAGGGAGAACTTCAATTTGGTTACGGCAGTTTTCCAGGCCTTCAATATTGAACTATATTCCCTTTCAACTTGTGTAATGAGTAGTTTCCCTACACAAGAGTCCCTACATGGTCTTCTATACCTTTGAAATGGTCACTGCATGTGTTCCATTTGGCGTCACTACAGCTGTTGATTGTTTTTAGAATCAATTTAACATGCGAAAGCAGTGAAGGATATGGGTGAAAGGGAAGAGCAAAACCATTGGCTTATTACAAATTTCATAGTTGGGGAGTAAGTTGGAAATTGTCTTTTGATCATTATCCATGGTTAAATGAAGTTCGTGAGCATGTTGACTCGTCAGATTAGATGAATATAGTCTGGTAAGCTAAGGTGTTTATGATGTAAACCTTAGAAGAGTTGCAGGTTATTTTGTGGGCTGAATTTTTTCCTTCGTATGGTTGGATCAGTCTCTGATGTAGCAGGAGAAGTGGTGGAGGTTGGATCTGGAGTCAAGAATTTCAAAGCTGGTGACACAGTTGTATCTACGCTTACTAGTGGGGTAAGTCTCACTATTCCCATTGTGTGTTAACCTTTCTGATGTTTGTATTTGTTCTGTATATATTCACTTCTAAGCACCGGCCAAGGTGCAAAGGCAAACTTTTAACTGAGAAAGCTTTGGATGATCTTATCGTTCCTACTGATGACACAGTACCCAACTTGCTAGCAATTGTGTTGAACATTTTGAACAGAATGAGCAAACATAGATCATAAACTTAACCAGAACCCACTCATACAACATGGTGACATGTGTCTTGTGTCACAGAAATTTCATCTTGGTGCGCCCACTCCTTCGAAAAAATAGAACCTTCCCGCCAGTATTGACCAGGTTTGGTATCAGTTGTAAGATTAATTATACACGAGAGCACTTGATTTTTTTATTAACATTTTGATCATCGAATAGGCGGAAGTACCATGTAAGGTTCTAATGTTTCCCTCCTCTCCACTGGTTTGCCCCTCGTCACAAGATGACTGGCTATCACGTTTTATACAAATGTATTGCCTTATCTACAAGCACAATAACTAATATTCCCACTCCACTAAACAGATGCATTTGGTATTGGATTCTTCTTGTGGCCTAGAAGAAAAACAGTCTTGGATGTGCTCAATTCTGAACTGTGAATTAACACCCAGGAATAATGAGTAGCCATCTGTTTAAGCATTGCATATATCACCTAGGTTATCATGCTTGCACAAGAATAAGTCTGATTTAGAAGGAAAGAACATGTTGTCAACCCGTAATTTGTGTTACTTAAAGGTTATGGGATTAAATGACAGAGGGGAGGTGGACTAGCTGAATTCTCTGTGGCTAAAGAGAGTCTGACAGTACCAAGGCCACCTGAGGTCCCACCAGCTGAAGCTGCAGGCTTACCTATTGCTGCTATGACAGCTCACATGGCCCTCACCCAATCAGCAGGAGTCAAGCTCGACGGAAGTGGCCCACAGAAAAACATCCTGGTCACTGCCGCCTCTGGCGGGGTGGGCCACTATGCCGTTCAACTGGCCAAGTTCGGAAACACCCATGTGACGGCCACTTGTGGGGCCCGCAATGTGGAATTTGTGAAGAGCTTAGGGGCCGATGAGGTGCTCGACTACAAAACGCCCGATGGGTCTGCATTGAGGAGTCCATCTGGCCGGAAATACGATGCTGTTATTCACGGTACCACCGGCATTCCGTGGTCCACTTTCGAGCCTAATCTGAGTGAAAATGGGAAGGTAATAGATTTGACTCCTGGTGCTAGTACCATGATGACCTATGCATTGAAGAAACTCACATTCTCTAAGAAGCAGATGGTGCCACTGCTTTTAGTTCCAAAGGGTGAGAATCTTGATTACCTTGTTAAGTTGGTGAAGGAAGGGAAGCTTAAGACCGTGGTGGACTCGAAATATCCTCTGAGCAAGGCTGAAGATGCCTGGGCCAAGAGCATCGACGGTCATGCTACTGGAAAGATCATCGTTGAGCCGTAACATGATTCTCCCTGTTGATATAACTAGCTACTAGTTTTATGTACTTAAAAGAAGAGGGTGTGTGTATTTAGACCACAGATTACTTGTAGTTTTTCTGCTTTCTGGTGTTTGGCGGCGTCAAATGGGCAGCTACTGGAAAGATCATCGTCGAGCCGTAACATGATACTCCCTGTTCATATAATTAGCTACCGGTTTCTATGTACTTAAAGAAGAGGATGTGTGTATTTAGACCTCAGATTACTTGTTGTTTTTCTGCTTTCTGGTGTTTTGCGGGGTCAAGCGGGCAGCGTAAAAATATAAGTCGAGAGCCCAAAAAAATGGAGAAGAAAACAATGCAAGCACTACCAGCAGATACTTTCAATATCAATGTAAAAATTATACTTTATTACTATATCGCTTTACATTTTGAATAGAATAAGTTTGTAGTGTACTTCAGCAAATTCATCACACTTTAACGTCACTTTACGAGTAAAAAAAGTAAATAATAAATCAATTTAAAAATTAAAATAATATTTTTTAAGTCAATTAACATTTTGAAAAGTAGCGTCACTTTACGAGTAAAAAAAGTAAACAATAAATCAATTTAAAAAATTAAAATAATATTTTTTAAGTCAATTAACATTTTGAAAAGTAGAACTTAAAATTATTACTGAAAACATATTCTTCTTGCATTTTTAGCAGAAACAATAGTATTGTTTGGATTTTATTTTTTATTTTTTTAAAAAAATCACTGTTAATTTAAAAAAATATTTTAAAATTTACGACAATAAAATGTAGTATTTTCATGTTGTAATTGAGTGTACATGTATTCAATTTAATCATATTTTCAAAACGTTGCCGTTGGCATTCACACAGCACACCAAAATGAGCCCCAAAAGATATAAAAGGTTCCAAAAAAATCAACCGCCGCTTTTGGTTATGTCAGTATTGTTATTCTTAAAACATGTAAGGGTTAATTTGGTAATTAAGTTAGCATTGCTTTTGATTCTGTACCGGCTTGATGAATGTGCGAAAGTGACCCCAATGGGGCGCCCGTTGCGCGGCGGTTATAAAAACCGAAAAACGTATTGTACTGAATAATTTTTACCCATCGATTCTGCGTTGGAAAAACGTACACGTGGCATAGAGGTGTGTTTGCAACGACGCTCCACCTCAACACTGCAAATTCGTGCTAGCCTGGTTCGTGCCCCTCTCTCTCTCTCTGCGCATATAACCCTTGTGTACAGACGCTCGCATAGTCACATTACCCACTGAAGAGGAATATGGCCGGGAAGCTCATGCATGCCGTTCAGTACGACTGTTACGGAGGAGGACCCGCCGGTTTGAAGGTAGTTTCATGTACGTCTCAAAGTTAATTTTTTGCTTTCTTTCTGCTACTATTATTTTCCCCTTTTGTGATTTCCAATCCTTAATAAAATTAATTCGTATTACGGAGTGACGAAGCCTTCCGAGGCCGAGCTTTCAACAGTTCATCAGGAGAAATTTCTAGAAAGAGTTCTCATAACTGGAGAATGAAGAGAGGTGGAGGGCGGAGTCTTAAGGACTCTATCCTTTATTTTAGGGATATAAATTGGGCTGACATGTGTTGGTCAATAAGCTTTAGTTATTTCATTATCGTTAGGAGTTTCAGTCCCACTCATTAGTCATTAGGACTCAGAGTTCTATTCCCATAAGAGACTAGTGATTTAGATAAGTCTTTACTGTTTTCTATATCATCCTCGGTATCCGGATAGGAATATACGTCCAAGAAGAGTAGTCTTATTCTGATAATATTTTCACTTATCAGTTAAAAAGGTAATTGAAAATCGATATATGCACCGACGTTTTCTCGTATATGAAGTAGTGTAAGCACAGTTAGATAATTTATTGTTTCTTTTTTTTTTGGTAATACAGTGTATCCCGGTCAATTTACGATCACCTCGAATTGTGCTCCTCGGATTGTGCTCTAACTAATCCTTGTAGTTAGTGTCGTGACAATTCTTTATGGTTAGAAGTGAGAAGATGATTTTTTATTTGACATTTCATCGCGATGCTTTCTTAGAATTATGAAGAGTTCTGGGTTTCTGCTGCAAATGGAACTATGCAGGGAACTTTGCGTTTATAGCCCCTTGCGAAATTGGTGGCTTTTTATTTTTATGGTTTTCCGTACCAATTAGGTTTCCAAACCATTGAGAACTTGTATTGGACTCTGTTGGTAAAAGTTGCAGATTATAGGAGTGGGTACGTGGAGGAAAAAAATGTCGGTGGGACTGTCGACCTATCTATTTCCTTCCTAAATCACAAGGGACTGTAGTTTGTAGATAAGGGTTCTACCATATCCCTTGTGATACGAGCATGAGCACGGATCATGAGGAAGATGATGCACAAGACAATGGAGCCAAGGAGGGAGCCGAGGACTTGCACATTTCGGAGGGCCCAATTACAAGATCCAAGGCCCGAGCCTTACAAGACGTGGTGCGGAGCTGTATGGCCACCTCTTATGCTGAGCAAGGCGCCACCAAGATCCTCCATGTGACCACCTTTGCTTGGAAGCCCGGAATGGAAGAACCCGCGAGCAATGAGGCCCGGCCTTGAGCAGCCCGGACCAAGAAGAGCCCTCCATGCATGGGCAGCCCAATTAATCCAAAAAAACAACTCTAGCACATTAACCAACATGCCTTCAAGTCTTGCCGCCCACTCTCTAAAAATAGCCAAGGACCATTTATGCATTGCCACTCAACAATAAAGTCTTGGCTGTTTTTCCCAAATGGAGGTGCACGGATTATCAACATGACCACCCATCTTGGCCATTCATCAAATGCCGCCCATCTTCAATGGCCGGCCACCTAAATTTAGCTCTAGTTTTTCCTATAAATATTGTAATGTTTGAAGGATATTGGTTTTTAACTCAGATTTGAAATTTAACTTGTAAGAATTTCTTCTCCTTTAGTTCATCACGAACTCGGTCTTATCGGGAGCAATTCCGTGGCGACCTTCTCCGACTTATCAACGGCTCAATCACAACCGTTGTGGCGTCATCCCAATACCAAGGTGCTTGCTTTGATTCTTCTTGTGTCGAGGTCTTTACCAAGGTGCTCTAAGATCTAAAGTTTGTGTCACGGTTCCATCTTATTTATCAATCCCGAACCTGTTTTTGGACGATCCGTTAACATACGAAGCTCATTCGTATCACCTTGAGTCTAGAGGAATTTCCAGAGCAGATTATGCCCTCAAGATTGAGGGAAGCATACGGCATACATGGGATTTATAGGCGGTGGGTTTAAGTATATATAACATATATAGTTTTGTGGGCAAGACATAAGTGACATACTATTGTGTGAGATTGTTTACCTAAATATTTAAAAACTATACCTATCCTAGAAGGATTTTTCAACTTTGACCCCACAAGGCACTACGTACATCTGCCCTTGGAAGCAGAGGACCGTGTCCTGTCTAATTTGGATGCGGTGTTAATGTTTTGATGGGTGAAAACAAGATTATGGTATTTTTAGATATCTGGGGTGAGTAGAATCTGCTTTCTGCTAATTAATGTGACGAAGCAACTCAACCTAGTACTATATTCTATGTTTTGTTGATGACAGATAATATATCATAGTGAGGATTTCTTGGTAAGGGAGTCAAATATCTAGAGTCTAGCAACATTTATAATTTTAGCTGGGGCTTTTTAGGGCATTGTTTTACTATATGTGGGGTCAAACATGTAAAATATTAATAAATGTGACTATTGTAAATTATTTTTCAGCTAAGTGGGTCAAGCACTGCCTCTGCCCTTGAATGCGGGGCTTCTCGTGTCTGACTTCCTCCGAAACACCTGAGCATCCTACAACCATGTTAGTCACTTGGCGTGCTACTGGATTAGAGCCTGTAGGAGATGAAAACTCTTGTTGGGAAAAAGTTCAACTGGTACTTACAAGAAACAAGTGTCACGTGGAAGAACACGATTTTCTGAGGAATTATGTTCCTGAGAATTTACTTTTCTTGAAGATCTACCTTAACTTGTTGCATAAGTACTATTAAATGAGGAGAGAAACTGGATTGGAGAACCAGGAACCAATGCCTCTGGTGAGGTCCTACTATCTTCCCTCTTCGTGAACTGTATTTGCAACCGACCTCTAAACATACTTTGGGAAAATTTTCATAAACAAGCAGAGTCTAGGTATAAAAGGTGCATACTTTTAATTCTTCAACACAATGTACGAAACTATGAGTTTATTGTCTGGGATTACTCTTTAAGAATTTCCGCCATTTTAGCAGTCTTAGTTGAAGTTCTCAGACTAATTTTATTTGTATACTGCATATGGTTCATTCAAAACCTCATGTGTAAAGTTAATAAATCTCAATTGTTCTCCTAAACAAGGAGACGGAGCATACGTTTCAAGAGTTGAAAAGGCAAGACAATGAGTACTTAAATTATTCTGCCTCAGTTGCGGAATTCTAAGGGAGCAACGAGAGAGCATGAAGTTGAATTCTTGACTCAACAGATAGAATACTAAAATCGGGTTTCATGAGGGCATATCCATGCTTTGTACTCGTATAAATGCTTCCTAACATTTGCAAGTTGTAAAATTAATGAATGTCTAGGCCTTATCAGTAGGTTTTGAGTCTTTTGACTTTTGATTTGCATGCAATGTATCTCGCAGCATGTTGAAATTCCTGTTCCAGCTCCAAAAGGGGATGAGGTCTTAATAAAACTACAAGCTGCGAGCATTAACCCGGTTGATTGGAAAATACAGAAAGGCATGCTCCGTCCCCTTTTGCCACGGAAATTTCCTTTTATACCTGGTAAGTTTGGTCAAACCTAGTCTTTAATCTGTGCTGGGCTTATCTCTTAAGAGTACTTTTGCTTTTACATATGATGTCCTTTTTGCTACTTATATTGTGAAAATATAGTCTGCCCCAGCTTTTAAGGTTCTTTTTAGAGTTATTTTTGTAATGTGGTAGAAGTATTTTTGTAAGATCATGTTACTTTAGTACAGAAACATGCTAAGTTTTAATATGGAAACATCCCAAGTTGAAAGGACTTCGTGTTGTTCTCAGAACCGTCTTCTCTGGTCTTTCTGCCTCTTTTGCTTCTTCACTTCAATTAATACTCTTCCCTTTTTGTCTCTTCTTTCGATAGCGATATGAATGAGTTTAATTAGCTGTGGATACAATCGAACGATATCTAAGGACCAGATTCTTGAGCTTTGAAGCCCAATAGAATTGTGTGTTGCCTACAAGATCCTTGAGCTCAAAGGAAAAGGTACAACCTGTATGGTTTTTCCTGGCTTTGATGTCGACAGCTGCATTATGTTCCGTGGAGGGGGAATTTCAATTTGGGTACTGCAGCTTTTCAGGCCTTCAATATTCAACTATACTCTCTTTCAACTTGTGTAATAGAGTAGTTTCCTTAGTCCAAGAGTCCCTACATGGTCTTCTACACTTTTGAAATGGTCATTGCATGTCTTCCACTTGGCGTCACTACAATTGTTGATTAGTTTTAGAATCATTTGAACATGCAAAAGCAATGAAGGATATGTTAAGTGAATATTTCATGAGCAGGACTCATCAGATTAAATGAACATAGTCTGGTAAGCGATGGTGTTTACAATGTAAACCTTAGAAGAGTCGAAGGTTATTTTGTGGGCTGAATTTTTTCCTTCTTATGGTTGGATCAGTCACTGATGTAGCAGGAGAAGTGGTGGAGGTTGGATCTGGAGTCAAAAATTTTAAAGCTGGTGACACAGTTGTATCTATGCTTACTCCTATGGTAAGTCACTGTTCCCATTGTGTGTTAAGCTTTCGATAATCTTATTGTTCCTACTGACAGACACAGTACCTAACCTGCTAGCAATTTTGTCTGGATTTTTTAACAGAATGAGCAAACATAGATCATAAACTTAACCAGAACCTGCTCATACAACGCGTTGACATATGTCTTGTGTCAGAAATTTTATCTTGGTGGCAGACACCCACTCTTTAGAAAGAAAAGAACCTTCCCACCAGTGTTGATTGCTGAAACATGCGTGATCTCGATCCATGCGTGGACAGTTCACCATGCAGTTTCCTACTAGGATACCCACCTACTAGGTCGAAACACCTACCTATATCCGGATCGTCGACAAGGTTTGGTATCAGTTGTAAGATTAATTATACATGAGAGCACTTGATTTTTTAATTAACTAGCGGTTGGTGCCCACGCAATGCGTGTGCTCTTAAAATTAGACAAAATAATATATTTTGTGATTCGTAAGATTAACTTACAACGTGAGAATCTTGAATAATAGAAGAAAAGAAATACACTTATTTGTGGATTTGTATGATACTTTTTCATTTGTGGATCGTTTTTACACTCTTTTTTCTTCCGTTGTGTTAATTTTAAAAGTGTGTAGACCATATAAGGAATAAACGGGAACAATTGATGTGTAAAAACTAGAAAGGTTGTCCAGTGACCGAACTTGGGAATCTGATTTTTTTAACGCTGACCTTGGTCGAAACTGGAGTTTTGAAACCCCACTCATTTTCTCACCGCCTTCAACCCAAAACTGCTTTCAGTACCCCTTCAACGCAGACAATTCTATCTAAAAAGCTCCACTTCAAAAATAATACCTCCTTTGAAATCTTTAAGGACCAACTCATATTCAATATTGGCAATGGGGGTAGAATCAATTTTTGGAGAGATACATGGACAGAAGGGAGATTTGACACTTCAAGAGCAGAATTGCTCCCTCTGGGTGTGGAAGGTGGCTGGCTATATAGCATCTCCATCTTCATGAGTAGTTTTGTTTTTTAAAGCATCTCCATCTGATCTTGCAGTTGCTCCTTCACGACTTCCCTCTCTCACATTGCCGTGGCAGTTTTTTAACTGCCGTAAGTTTTTTAAGTTTTCATATAATTAGCCATGTCATTATTTGATTTAATAAGTTGAAGGTTAATTAAATGGTCAAAAATGCCCTTATTGTTCATGGTTTTTTTTGGAAATACCAAAATGTGAGCCAGCTTAACAAAAAGGGTTCACACCAAAAGACGTGTTCCCTTTATAATTGTATAGATATTTCAATCATCATCAAATAGGAAGAAATACCATGTATGGTTCTAATGTTCGCCTCCTCTCCATAAAAGTTCTGGCTTTGGCCTTGGTCACAAGATGACTGGCTGTCACGGTAATTAACATCCAAGGAAAAATGAGTAGCCCCCCGGTTAACTATTGCATATATCTCCTAGGTAATCATGCTTGCACAAGAATAACTTGCTGTCAACCCCTGCCATTTGTGTTACTTAAAAGGTTAAGGGATTAAATGACAGGGTGGAGGTGGACTAGCTGAATTCTCTGTGGCTAAAGCGAATCTAACAGTACCAAGGCCACCGGAGGTATCACCTGCTGAAGCTGCAGGCTTACCTATTGCTGCTCTCACAGCTCACATGGCCCTCACCCAATCAGCAGGAGTCAAGCTCGATGGAAGCGGCCCACAGAAAAGCATCCTGGTCACTGCCGCCTCTGGCGGTGTGGGCCACTATGCCGTTCAACTGGCCAAGCTCGGAAACACTCATGTGACGGCCACTTGTGGGGCCCACAACGTGGAATTTGTGAAGAGCTTAGGAGCTGACGAGGTGCTCGACTACAAAACACCTGATGGGTCTGCACTGAGGAGCCCGTCTGGCCGGAAATACGATGCTGTTATTCATGGTACCACCGGCATTCCGTGGTCTACTTTTGAGCCAAATTTGAGTGAAAATGGGAAGGTAATAGATTTGACTCCTGGTGTTAGTACCATGATGACTTATGCATTGAAGAAACTGACATTCTCTAAGAAGCAGATGGTGCCACTGCTTTTAGTTCCAAAGGGTGAGAATCTTGATTACCTTGTTAAGTTGGTGAAGGAAGGGAAGCTTAAGACGGTTGTTGACTCGAAATATCCTCTGAGCAAGGCTGAAGATGCCTGGGCCAAGAGCATCGACGGCCATGCTACTGGGAAAATCATCGTGGAGCCGTAACATACTTCCTGTTGATTTAATTAGCTACTAGTTTCTATGTACTTGAAGAAGAGAGTGTGTGTATTTAGACCACAGATTACTTGTAGTTTTTCTGGTTTCTGGTGTTTGGTGGCGTCAACCGGGCAGCCTAAAAATATAAGTCGAGAGCCCAAAAAAAAAGGAGAAAAAAACAATGCAAGTATCACCGGCAGATACTTCCAATAGTCATCTCAAAAGTGTACTTTATTATCTCGCTTTTATGTTTTAAAGAGAATAATTTAGCAAATTCATAGCACTTTGTTGGCATATAATTTCTTTGCAGGGGCGCACCCTTGACAAATTTTGAGGGTTCAAAGCCAAGTTTAAGGTTTGGGCCTGATTATGCAAAAAAATTAAAAAATTAAAAAAAATATATTTAAATAACTAAAATTTTGGGTGATTATTTCGAAAGTGGTCACTTGTCCTTAAGTTATTATTTACTTATTATTCAGTCATATCTGTAAAAAAAAAATTAGTTTTTCATTCCATACACTTTTTAAAGTTATTTTTACATCTTATTTTTCAAAAAACACCTGATTGCCATTTAAAATACATTTGGCACAAAATTAGCATTTTGGTCCTTAAAAAAAGTGTTTGTTTAATACCATACTTTATTTATCAAAACACCTCCTCTAACAGTTTCTGTTTATGGTTCTGGATTTTAATTTTTCGTCCTAGGGTACTAAAGCTGAGTATTATATTTTAATTGTTAATAGCTACTGGTGTAATAGTTTTATCTTGTGTTAATTATTGTACTTTTTTAATCAGAAATTATTGTACTCAGACAATTTGAATATTAAAATTAACTATCTTTGTTTAGTTTAAAAGAAAAGGAGAATAAGTAACAAGACGAGTTAAGTTAATAGGAAAAAAAATACTTCACCTATTTTTCATTTTTCTTCTCTCCCTCTCAAATGGGTTGGTCCAGAATTCTCTTCGTATTAAAAAACAATCTAGATCATAGTCTCGTTTCGATATTTTTTGGTATCAAAAAATCATCCGTGTTAAGTTTATAGACAAATCTATACAAGTCATTTGTTATCTCAAATTGAATTTTCTTTGGTCGACGGTTGAGATGATCTTGGATTTTTCGTGTCGAAAAACTGGTATGCTGAGCTCGTGAAGGAATGACTAATTGAGATGAACTTAATTTCTAGCTGCTAGCCAGAGAGTACAAATTCCTAATCCAAAAATACAAACGAGTACAAAAGTTTTTGCATAAGATTTTTTTTTATAAATATTCACAATTATCTTTTGAGAACTTTTTTTCATAAATAACACAGTATTGCGTGTAAAACGACGGTGGCTTAGATATTCCAAACGTATCCAAATAGTTGAGCATTATTTGAACAATTTTGGGGATCGTTTTAGCCACAACAACTCTTACTCTCAATCCCCCCAAAAAGAAAATGATGCAATAGAGAACTGCCCTGCAAACATCTTCCCCTATCTGTTTCATTTTTGAAGAGTGCTACAATACCAGAAAAAAGAAACTTAAAAATATTCCCGAATTCAAAATATTTTGAATTCGGAGATATTTTTGGGTTAGATTCAAGCGAATCATAGCCTTTAATTTTGAATTCAGGAATATTTCTGGGTTCTTTTTTCTGGTTCCCTAGACTTCTCTTTTTGATTTTTAACCTATACTTCTGTCAATAGGGTAAAAAAAGAATCATGCTATGGGTACAAACCCGATGTACAAATGTGCACAAATTTGACATAAAAAGTATGAGAGAGTAGGGGTGATACCGGTCCGGTTTGGCCAAAAAACTCGGACCAAACTGAAAGTTCTAAAATCGAAACTGAACCGAAGTGTTTCGGTTTGGTTCGGTTTGGTCCGGCCTGTTTCGGTTTGATCCGGTCCTGTTTCGATGTAATTGGACTTGGGCCAAAAATAGAAATTTTTTAAATAATTAATAGGTCCATGTCAAATAAACTCAATCTAAATTAAATTTTATTAAAAAATTACTGAGAGCCGAGAGGTGGAAGACTTGGCAGGTTAAGAGTGAATGAGATTGTGAGAGATAATGCACTAAGATTGAGGAGCGGAGGCGGCGGGTAAATAAAAAGTGAAAGTGAGGGAAACTGTTAGGTTTTTTTTACATATACCCGATTACACGCGGTGTACAAGCGTGCTTATAATTTTAAATTTTTAGGTTTTTTTACATATACTGGTTCGGTCCGATTGGTTTGGGTTGGAAGGGTTTAAAACCGAAAACCGGACCAAAATTTCTCTAAATTTTCAAACCGGATTGGACCGGACCGAATGAACTAAAAAACCAAACCAAACAGCCGATTTGGTTCGGTTTGCCGATTTGGTTCAGTTTTTCGGTTTATTCTTTCACCCCTATGAGAGAGTGAGAGAGGAGTACGTGACCGTGTGAGAGAGAATAGAGGGCAAGTGGTTACCACCTCACTATTTTGTCATATTTGTACACCATTTGACATTGATTTGTACTCATGGTAAAATTCGTAAAAAAAAAAGATCCGGAGCTTGTTGGTGTTCATAGCGTACATAAATTTGCGCACTGAAACGACTATAGCTTAAGTATCTGTGAAACTATTGAAAAAAATGGGTTTGCCTTGGCTACTTTGGAGCTAAATAAAAGTAGGTCTCGCACATTGTTTGGAACGGATTGAAGGTGTTTGGGAATCTCCTATGTCGGGAGCTTAACACCGTGTAAAAAATTCGTCAAGCCCATTTAAGGAGTGAAAGAAATTTGACACCAAAATTGATGTTTAGAGAAGAAAATTTTAGGGGGTTCGAAACTTTGTCTCACATTAAAAAAAAATTTGGAACAAGTTGAGTATTTAAAAGTAAAATTTTTATAAGGGCTTGGACCTTAGGGTCCTACAACTTTTGCGAGTGGGCAAATGTGCACTGTATTACTGTTTTGACAGCACGTGCTGCCCGGCTGCCGTCCTACCGTGCCGGGCTTAGCCTTGGGTCGTGGACTTTGTTTCTAGTCCACTTAATTTTGTTGGGCTAGAAAATTAGACTTTAATTTTTCTTTATAATAATATGTCACGTAGGCATGATGTATTAGTAGATTTATTCTTAAATTTTTAACCTGAACTGGGGCAACCCAAAATCCGAACTGGTGCGAATTAAATACCAGATCCGAACTACTACGAACTAAAATTCGCGAATGGCTTTCTTCTGAACAAACGCAAATGAAACTCTACTCTAGCAAAAAGTTGCGACCAAACCCTTTACTCCGAACAGTCATGTTTGGTACCTCTTTGACTGTTTCAAATAGGCACCTTGAGGCCTATATAAACAGTCCATCCGCCAGCCATTTCATGTATTCAATTTTTCAAAGTACACAATGCCCTACTACATATCCAGCGAGTTTCTGTACAGTTTTTGTTCGTAGTGCACATTATCGAAGTGCTATGACTTTCGTGCGAAAAAATTGTTGTATCCTGAGAAAGCAGAAGTCCAAATTTGTGAGCACCAGTGTGAGGGCATAATCTTTTTTAAAGAAATAGTGTTCGTACAAAAACTACCCAAACAACTGTAGTTATTAACCTATTCCTCCCATTTAATTTGATTCGTTGACAGCTTCAGATATAATAATTTTATCTCATGTAAATTTTTGTACATTTTTTCAGAAATTATTGTACTTGGTGTAGCACACATTTTGAATATTAAATTTAGAGTAAGTCTACATACACACCCTCTTATTTACACCCTCTCACACCCTCCCTACATTTCACATGAGCTCCACTCACTTAATCCTTAAAAAAAATTCAAAATTCAAAATTCAAAATTCAAAATCTCATACATATAGGTAGGGTGTAAGAGGGTGTGAGCAAAAAGGGTGTGTATTTAGATTTATGGTTAAATTTAAGTACCCAGAGGGAAAAAAACGATGCAGTAAAGACCTCCCCTTGCAAACATCTTCCCCTGATCCTCCTCCTCCCTTCCCTCTCGGAAGTCTTAGTGAGCAAGGTAACTTGAATTCGTTACACTTTCTCTCTCATCAACAACCGCAAGTCCACTCTCTCCATTCTTTTTTATCCCCTTGTGTCACACACACAAAGAATTGAGAGAGAAAGAGGGGTTGCACGCACATAGAAGCGATCAATCAAGCAATCATGGGTGGCGGCACGGCATCTTCTCTTGTTTCCTCGTCCGGTACGCTCTGTCTCTATAAAACTTTCACCACACGCACGCACAGATATTTCTATATATGCACCTATTCCTGATTATGAACTTGCAGAAGAGGAATCGGTGCTGGAGCAAGAATACCCAGAACTTTTTCTTGGACTTCCCACTGAAATCGGGTACTTGGACAATTTGTTCATGATTCTTTTGAATTATTGCGAGTATTGTGCGCGTGATTTTTAAAGCTGCATTGTGTTTTAATGATGCAGGAGGAAAGAGGGTTCAAGCGCGGAGGAGGAGAATGGTACTGTGGGTGGAGAAAAGGAGGTGGACTTTGAGGAATATGAGGAGGTGGGTCGTCAAATATCTTCTAATTCTTTTGACCAGAGGAGGAAACGCAGTGCTTATAGGGATGTTTTGGAAAATTACAATGATTTGCGGCATAGGAGTGAGAATTTGGACGCGGCCAAAAGAAAAGTTCTGAGGTACATTACAAATTAGGTCACAAGGGTTTTTCTTATCTCATATTGCTTCTTGTTTTTGTTGAAGAATTCTTGTTGAGCTGTCGGAATGTACGTATAAAACTAAATCAATTACTGATGGAGTGAGTCGATGACATTGTAGAAGGAGCAGTAAACTCAATACAAGAACAGAGCACAATATTATGGCTACCTTAGGTTTTATGGTCATAGATGTGGGTGCAATTTGAAGAGCCTTGCTCAAGTGATCATATTAGTTGCTTCGCATATTGCCAAGATTATTGGGTGGTAGTGTTTAGAAGGTAATAATGGTGTTAAGTTCATCTTCATCATTCATTCATTACGCCTTTCGTCTTCCATGTGTAGCCATAGAGTAGCAATGATTATATACTTCTTTCTCTAAAATACATACTACTTTTGTCGAGTTCATTGGACAACTTGGTTTGTGATTAGTTCATATCCCGTGGATGTGATAATGTGATGAGGAAGGCAACTGCGCATTGGGATTGTATATTAGAGCCGTTGCATTCCGTTTGAACCTTTACGTAGGGAGAAGAATAGATTTTAGGTCAGTGACTGCAGGCCCCTGCAACTCAAAGGCCAAGTCACTCCTTTTGTTTGTTATTGCTTGTTACTTATCAGCAGTACTGATTCAAATACCACTATTGAGCAATTTTCCAAACAAAAGCTAGGTGTAATTATGGGCTTACCCTGAGCCTCTTGTGCTCCTTTTTTACTATTAATCTTTTGGGTTTACTTCACTATCCTTTCAGTAAGTTTGTTTGATGCTAATTAGAGGCAGACATGAGAGTATTTTGGATGGTTGTTTAGAATGATTGTTATGAAGCAGAGAAAAGTAAAAGTAGTATGATATTCACGTTGCCTCCAATATAGTTTTTAGTCTTTGCTATGCTTGAAAAGATTGTTTCCTATGATGTGGGTAGGAGTTTTCCAGCATGCATAGGAGCGTCTCTGTTTGCAGGTGTAAAAGCCATCATCCACGAAGGGACCACTAAATAATTTCAGATGCCTCTCCACTGCTGATGGTGCGAGATTGATTAGACCTTACATACATGGTGATCCTTCAATTGTTTTACCACCGTCTATTCGTATGTCTGCAAAGTGAAGAATAGCTTCATTGAAAATGGTGTTTTGTTCCAGAGTCATATAATTTTATGGGGCTTGTTGTGAGGGAAATTTAAATGTAACCCCTTGCAGGCTTTGGTTTCATTTATATGACCAATTTAGAAATTAACATAACACTTTAAATTCCTGGATGCCTGCCAGGTTCCAACCAAACTACGCTAACTCATAGAACTAGAACTTCTACAGCTATTGTTAACAGATTGCAGAACGCCTGTAACTATTGAAAGTAGTATTTGTTTGATTTGTCAAAGGGAGTAGTATCACAAACCAATTACTACGGATCTTGTTTCTCAATTTGGCTTAATTTCATTAGGCATCCACCATTAGGGCCTTTTCTTGATGCTTTATGCATTACTTTTATATTGTTTTCGGACTAGCTCTTATCCTTGACGGTTGCAGTATCATTGATTAACTACGTAACCACCACTAGTTATTGTTAGTAATCTAAGTAGTCAACTTGAGGAAATATCACAAGAGTCAAAGAAGATGATGGCTATATATTGCTTTGGAACTGGAATTAATTCAATGTTGGAGATACAGGCTTCATGAAAGTCAAGGGACTCTAGAAATTTGTGGGCTATTTCCATTATCCTAAGCCAGATTGTTTGATCACTGTAGTTACTACTTCAGCTGAAATGAGGCAATCTTGTATCCTTGACAGTTATTACCCTGGGGCATGGATTGAGGAGGTGGGTGGTATGAAGTTCAGTGACTATGATGTCCCAAAGACCACATCACTGTTATTGATTGGTCCAAAAGGATCTGGAAAAAGCAGCCTTGTCAATAGAATTTCCAGGGTGTTTGAAGATGACAAGTTCGCACCGGACAGGGCTCAAGTCTCATGTACCTGAACTCTGATCCTTTCCCCTTTTATTAGTTTCTGCTTAGTTAGTTATTTATTTCACTTTACTACAGCTTCGTTCAAGTTTAATTCTCTTGTGCAGATAATATCTCTGTTGGAGATGGAACCTACTTTCTCCAAGAGTATATGATCCCAAGAGATTCAACTTCTTTCTGTCTATATGACACTCGCAGTTTGTCTGATGAGTCATCAACTAATGGGGAAATGCGCCGTTGGATGACAAGAGGGGTTCGTCATGGGGAACTGGTTATCAGGTTAATTTAGTAACTTCACGCAGTTATGGTTTCTGGGTGTAGGATTTTGCGTCTTGAACGGTGTGCTACTCTGCTTTGCCTTTCAGGGATTCTGATAGTTCAAATTTAAAGAGCAGATTGAAGTGCAAAGCTCGCCAGAGTGGTTATGGTTCCCGTGAGAGCAGAATGGTTAATTTTGTTATATTTGTCGTCAACGGCGTTTCCATTTTGAAATCCATGTATGCTGAAGATGAAGCAGAGAAGAAGTACACTGAGAAGGTTTCCACAACTTTCAGCTGCCCGTTCTTGTCATTTAAAGGTACCAAGGGGTCCATAATTCTTGTTTTAGTAATTTCTTGTGGACTTAATGAAAATACTTCTAGACGCGAACTCTTTAAATAGCTAGTTTTACGTGTTTATGGGGCAACCAACTAGTGTGTCATGGGAGGAATATACCAAAAGGGGTGGTCTCTGAATTTGAATTTTCCCAGTATTAACAATGACAATGTAACTAAACCGTAATACGTATTGGGTAATGAACATGTTTTTCTATGAGAAGACCATGAATCATAAGATATGGGTATTTGATGAAATCAACACATGGACAACATATATGCTTATTGTTCGGCCACATGGATCCATTGTCATCAACTGGATTGATTGAGGTGATGTCCTCAATCTAACTCAATGCAATCATGTCCTACTTCAATTATTAAGCATGTGTCTTCTTTGGAATTCCTCCTTATAGCTTATTATTAGGGGGAAAATCGTGTTATTAATGGATTAATGTGTCCTAAATTTGTTATCGAAACTTATCGAATGTGGGGATCATATGTTCTGTTAAACTTTATGCACCACTCCATTGTATATTAATATTGCAGATATTTGGTGGGCATGTTTAAGTGATTCCTATTACACCTCATATACTTGCAGCTTGAGCATACAGACAGGTGAAACATGTCATCTGTGTGTGGTGAAAACTCCCATCTTTTACGTGGTTGTTTGTCACGTGTGAGGTCCCATTGGAATAAACAAAAAAGTTTAAAATAAGTAGGGACTGTGTGAGAGGTTAATTTTCTTTTCCCATATTGCAGATGATAAGCCGGTTATTGTTGTCACACATGGAGACTTACTTTCACTTTCTGACCGTGTACGAATTCGTGTTTATCTGGGGGAGCTGCTGGGTATTTCCCCAACCAAACAAATCTTTGACATCCCAGGTAATCCCTTCAAAAGGTAATTAATTCAGCAGTCCGTCTTGGGTTTCATATGAACTATCACCCTTAGATTGATCACAATTCCTTGTGCTTACAGAAAGCTGTGATAAAGCAGCGGAGTTGGCAATAGTTGACATGTTACGTTATTCCCTTGAGCATGCTGATAGAAATCTTCCTAGCAAGGAATTGGTTGGGAGAAAGTTTTGCTCTTTCTCGCCATATTTACCATCAGCGGTAGCCACTGTTCTCTTTTGGGTTTAATTCTTTACTTGTTTTCTGTTGATTATACGCTTGAGGATTCAGTTTTTGAAACTTCTCTACCACTTATTTTACTTTGAAGATAAGGTATCTGGATTAGGTTTTTTTGTTCTCTTTTTACCCCCTTATTTTCTGAGATAAGGTTCTTTTTTATTAAACTATATACTATCAATACCTCAAGTCTTATGGGTCACTTCTTGAGCAGTATAGGCATAGGTAAATGTATTTGATGTGACTTGGGATGCTTATCTATTTCATCAAGCTAGAATGCATAGGTTAAATTTATTGTCGTGCCTTGTTGTGGTTCGGGTATTGATCAATGTTACCACCTAGTTTCACTGTCATTTTAGGGGCCTTTTCCTTCTTTTTTTATCACCTGTTTGTCAAGAGAAACTCCGGTAAATAGAAAAAATGAGATTCTCAGTCTAAAACAAAAGGTTCAACATTCTTGAGACATAGCTGTTTATCGCACAAAATATACAAGAGATACCTTGAGTTATGATACTTTTGATGGAGCCACTGTAAATACAAGGTACGGGATTCTGCAAGTGGAGATATGTGTGGTCTGCTTCGCTCTATATATTTTCCTCAGAAAATTTGACTGCAATAGTTACATGCAGGTCTTCAGAAAATCTCTAGCAGCATTTCTGTGCCTGTTAATTGCCCTTTGGATTGCCAGAATTGCAACCCATACGCATGGCACACGGATGCACCATGCCCGTACGCGTTGGCATTCGATTCGCCACCTGTGGCTGGGCTCGGAATATGATTGACTGGTCTGTGTTTAAATGTGAATAAGCTATTGGTCCTGTAAGCCAATGACAATGTGAATTACTGTATATGTCTGTACTTATTGTGTTGCACATCTTGAAACTGGGAGTAGTTTCATCCCTCTCGAAGGAGCTCATCTCGTTTGTATTAGAAACTCTTTTTCTTCTGGATTTCTAGTGCAGTCTGTATCAAAATAAGAGAGACCGAGGGTTTCACTGTGTAATGAAGTATAGAGTCTGCATAAATGAATTTCTATGCCGTGTTTGGATGTTGAAATTTTTGTAGAGGTTTGTGAATAGAGTGAAGAAAAGGGAGGGGAAAAGTTCAAAAGTTCAGTTGATATTTCATTTATTTTTCTTTTCCTACGATTTGATGATCCAAACACAATCTTAGCTTTGTTTGGCACATAAAGAGAGAATGAATTCAAAGTTAATTACTGGAATCAGGACCATTGTTTTTTTCTTCATTACTCTGATTTGTATCTTACACAATCACATGAAGGAAGAGTTGTTAATTAGTTTATTTTTAACGTTCGATAGCTATACTTTTATGGTTTCTCTCGAGGAAATTAGACAAGTAAAATGTTTTAGACCGAATTTTATAGAAGTTAAAAAAAAAAAAGACAAACAAAAAAAGTAAAAAATCTCTGTTTTGATAAGTTTGGGCAACGTTTAACTTGGCATTGGACCAGGTCGCGTGGTACCTGAGAGAGAGTTCTACGACAGTTTGGGATTAATCAGCCAGTTCTTAATCCGCCATTCAAGTCTTTCCATGCATTGTGGACGAGTGGACAACAATAGCGTTCTTAAACCATCGCAAACATCAAGCACTATGAGAAACCTAACAACGGAAGAGAAAGTACCCCTGGCAACCAAACTAACTCTTTGAAGGAAATTTTACCTCTGCAAGGAACTGTGAAAAAGCTACACAACGACGACGCCTAATGGCTAACATTAAAAGAATGCAGATAGAGGGGTCACACATCTCATTTCATAAGCAAGGAGGGAGTTGGGTGACAACTTGGTCGTTAGCAAAGCATACGAGCATGCTTAACAACTTGCCTAGAAGCTTAAGTTACAATAACAGACTGAAAATCCGAAGCAAGACTGATAAAATCAAAACAACTGGATAAATAGCAATGGACGCATCATCTGGACACAAAAGAGCTTGAACCAATGGATAAAATTTGTAACTTGATATGCATACCTGTGGAAAAACTATGCAGATTCAAAACCATAGAAAGAGATGCTATCGCTATGGCAACACTTTCTGATTCAAGATATGGATCACAAAAATTACTCGCATCAGTCAATGACGCAATTAAAACTTGATAATCATCAGATAACAAACCACCCACGTCGGTGTAAAATCTCTCAGAATAAGCCACTAAATTCAAGTCAGCCAAAAAAATCATTGGTGCCATTTATGTTGGCAAAGAGTTCCTTCTCAATGCCACAGACAGTAAATAGAGGATTGAAAAACTTATAGAACAGATAAAGTGAAAGCCCGAACGATCATAGCATTACAGTCACTCTTCAGTCACTGCGAGATCTGCATCTGAAATGTCTCCGCCATGAAAGGATGCATGAGATATGGCCACAAAGCTGAAGAAAGCACCCAAAAACGGAAGATTTTTCCGGAAAAAGAAAATAACCCATTGGCACTATTCAGAGCAGTAGCTCATCCCTCAGTGGTAGTAGAATTTGGAATGCTCTGCAAAAATTTTGCCCTAAAGGCAGGGTCAGTAGAAAATCGACCCAAGACAGCAACTGTTGCAGTGTTACTACCAATCTTTTCAATCCCTCTAGAAATCATACAAGTGTGGTCAGCTTCTACCACCACCATTACATCTCCCCCCAAGAGCGATGAAGTGGTCTCAGCTATTTGTCTTGTGAGCCTTTCCTGCACTTGGAGCTTGAAACCATGGAAATGGACTATTGAATGAAGGAGACACTTTCCAATTGGATCAACTCCACCTTTACGGATGTATCCTATATGCACGACACCGTGGAAGGGAAGAAGATGATGCTCACACTGGGACCAAAATGACAAATTTAGCTCAGAATGGATGTGGTCTTCGCCAATGGATTTAAGAGCATCCATTTGATTAAGAACGAACCCGTTCAACTTCATCTCCAAATGAGAGTTTTTAAAATTCATAAGCCACTTCACAAAATTATTAGAAGTTCCAAGAAGCTCCTTTCTTAACGGATCTTCACCCAAAGACCGAAGAATTGAAGCTACCGCCGTAGTCATTCCTGAGTTGGCGGAGCCCACTTTAGAGGTTGTTTGGGAAGGGCACCAACATTTGTCATCACAGTCTCTGGGATGGATTTTATCCACATTTATGCCTCTGAATTTCAAAAGACTCAAAAAATCACTCCAAATATCAGCCTCGTCATTTTCAAAAACTCCTGAACCTGAAGTAACAAGCAACTTTACGAATCCGCGGTGATTCGACTCAAGAAAGACTGATTCGAAAGTTGGGAAGTGTATATGTGAACACTGTAAAATGATGGAAACGCCCGCTGGCTTGATTTCATGCTGTAAAGCTGAACATATTTCATCTGCTAGACGTTGTGGATCTTGTAATCGTTTTGCGAATACATCAGCCACCCGGGAGAGCTTGCTTAGGCCTATAACTCGATGCCCAGATGGGACATACCCAATGTGACACTTAACTTGGAAGGGAAGCAAGCAAGACTCACAGTATGAGAAGAGATCAAGATCTCGAACAATCACAAGCCCACCAACTCCTCCAGCATGACCGGTTCCACTATCCAATCCAGCTTCAGGGAATAAAGCACCTTGGACGATATCTTTCACCTTTCGTTGATAACCTAAATGGGTAAACCGATTTCAATTACTATTTTCTATCTATTTATCATACTTTGTTTCTTGAATTCTTTGCAAATTTAAGACAGAAAATGGTAAAACACAGATTATAATAGTAGCTTAACATGGAAGAGGTATTAAAGCCTGAACAGATACCAAAGGTTAAATAACATTTGAAACACACATAAATTACCATGTTCGAAGCATCTTATGAGGAAGGTCGTGGTCAGGTGACTTCAAGGTGACTGACAACTAGGGGTGCTGCCATAGGGAGCATGTCATCAATGCTGAAAAGCTGAAGCACAGATTTTCCCCTTATTTTTTAGCGGCCAGAAGCATAGAAGTTGAGGCCACAATACAAACTCTGACCTCTAGCTACCTGGTTATCCTGATGCGGTACCGAGAAAGAAATTTGGACATGGAAATCTCTTGTAAAGGATCCTTTTCCCATCCAGTCATCTGCCCACAGCTTATTGTCCATTGATCGCCGCACAGTCACAAACATACACGAGTCGTTCTCCACCTGTAAGTTGTAACATACCTAACGGAATACTCTCCCTCCTCCCATATCTCTCCTTCCCATCTGGGAAGTGACTTTTAAACACCCCAAGAAGCACCAACTATTGACATACTCGTAATAGAGTACAACACACATTACATCCGGATATATCATCCAAAAGGATATGAGAATAATTGGCTTTTGGTGAAAAATGATGGATCTCCTCTCCTTGTCCTTCAGAAAAAAAGTCCGCACAGTAAATACCCATTACTGATGGAGTCTGGGAGGGGCAGGAGGGATAGGTCGGGTACGGACCTAACTTCTGGCATTAAATGCAGAAACATTGGAAAAAATTATCCAAAGTGCACATCACATGAGACGGATAGCAGATGCCCTATCAATGAGATGTTTTACAGTGTCAACCAGAGCAAAAAGGTCGTACGAACAGGATTTGTCTTGCAAATTTATCATAATAATTGCACTAGTATGCTCATTTAGTTGGTTTTATAACTTTTGTCCAGTTTTCTTCTCGTTCCTTTCGATACTATTCAAGAAGCATGTCCGATGTGAAGTTACCAATCTATTCGCTTCTAGGCAGTAGAAGAAGGAATTAAACATACAAAAACAAGGGGACATTAACTTCTGCAATGAAGAAAATCCATACAGCCAGCCACAAGACTAAAACATTGCTAGAAAAGTAACACCGGTAATCAGACTCTTTAATCATTAATGTTCTAATCCAGTGCAGCAAGCTGCTCAATAGCCAGTACTGATATGGGCAACAGGCTCACTATGTAATACATGTCGTCAGCACTTACAAAACAAACAAAGGATTGTGTCCCCATCAGTTGAGGTCGAATACTCGAATTTTTTAGGCTTGCATTGATTGCTTTCGTTTGAACTGTTGATGATCGAATGATTGTCCAAAACTCTGTCCCCATTGGCCTCATAGGTAATGCAATTTCCTTTTAATTTTGTAGGTATATGATGGTCACATAATATGCCATAAGCCCATAAGCTACTATCCACTTAATTCAACCTACCTTGCTCCTATCCATAAACCAACTTCATGTGTATTAAAGAGAATTCTCGTTATGATATATGAAAACCGAACGACAAAGCTACAAAACAATCGTAGATAAATAAGTAGGCACCTGCCATCTTGGTTAAAAACTGGGCGTGATTCTATGGCCTATTTAGTTTAACCAGTGAACTATGGAAAGATACCCACTGTAACATGTCTAATTCTTAACTTTGGTTCAGTGGAAGAAGAGAGGGTAACTAAGTATCTTGCTCCTCAAAGTCATGAGGTCAAATCCCACCCGATCGTTAACTTCTTAGCGTTAGATTGGGGATGATCACAAAACCAGATACCTCGGCTATCCCAAACAAAACAAACAAAAAAAAGAAGAATCATGGCAAACTATATAACCTATTTCCAATCATACAAAATGACGTGACAAAAAGATTCACATCCCATAAGTGCAGTTTCCAAACATTAAAAAAAAAATTCAAAACAATTAGATCCAACACAGAGGTTCTATGTTAATTCGAAAGACAAAAAGGGTGGGGGATCGGGGGGAAGGGGAAGAGGAGTAAGAGAATGTGCGCAAACCTCTGGTTCCTTCTCTCAGGGCCTTGGCGACTCGAAGTGGTGTCTTTTGGAGACCTTCTCGATTGATATCTTCACCCAAACCCTGCAGCAGGACTTTGACAGCATCCTCAATGGCCACCGTCTCTGCCTCTTTCTCAAAACCCAGCTCAAAACAACACCCTACCTCCCCATTGCAGTGCCCTTCATCCAAAGCGCCCATTGACAGACACAGAACAATTTTAACCCAACCACAAATCTAAGATTCGCGACAACAAACAATGGAATCAAATCACACCTTCCGATTTGGAAACAAAAACCCAGTAAGGAATCAGCCAAAACAACCAAACTAAGATGTACCCAGATGAAAAAGGTGATATGTACTAACGGGTCTCACAGATCAAACCATTAAAAACCCAGTTCACAAAGAAGGTGAAGAAAGAGAAGTTACCAAAAAGGGAAGTTGAAGAAATAGAAAATATTTGGAGACAGAAATTCAGGGCGTTTGGGGGATGGTGCAGGGCTATTAATAAGAATTGTCGAAGTGGAAAACAGAGGGAAAAGAGGGTGAGATATGGGTGTGTATAACTAAATGCAAATATATAAATGAAGGGTTGCAGTTGATCTTGGAATGTGTGGGAGAGCCCTTTTCTTTTCTTATCATTTCCTCATCGGCAATGTGGGTCCCCTCTAAAAGGAGGGGTGCTTTTTGTACGAGAGCTGGAACCATCGTTGTCGGGTGACGTTTGCATGCGGCGGCGGTTCTTCGGTGGTGGCTGGTGTAGTGCGGTCAAGGAGGAAGAAGGCGGTGGTGGGCCTGGTGGCTGGTATAATGCGACTATGGGACGCAGAAACAAGGGAGGGAGATTTCAGCTGGTGTGGACCCCACCAAAGAACATGGGGTTAGGGGCATGGACTGGTACGTCCCACCAACCCACCATCCTCACAGAATCCAAGTTGCTCCAGTTAGATCCGGCATATCCGGGGAATATATTTACGGACCCTCCACTTTACACCCCTCTCTCTCTCTCTCTCTCTCTCTCTCTCTCATTCTTTTTCTTTTTGCTCCCCATGAATTAAAGTTCATGTAGGTTGGTGGGGTGGAAAATACTTCCTTAAACTAAAATAATTTCAAAAAATTACACTTTTTATCTTTATGTATATGGATTAAAAATGTATATTTTTTGATAGCTAAGGCATTCTGTCAATTTTAGAATTATCTTGCACTAAAGTTAACTAATTCTTGAAATCCTAAAATGAACAGTTCAGACAAACTTATAATGCCCTAATGATTAATTTTTATAAAATTTGACATTATAACCTTGGTGGATAAACCCTTTAATTACCTTTTCCTTTACTAATCCAAATATAATTCTTTCATTGATTGCTTGTTTCTCACACGAAAGACCTATATTATAAATTCAAGTGGATAAAAATAAAAAATAATTTGTACAATATCTAATATGTGCCATTCAAGTTAAATATTAACCCTAGTATCTGCCAGCATAATGCATGGTGAATTTCACTATGCAAATTACAGGCAACCATTACACCCCTTGTGTAAAGTCCTTGTGGAAGGCCATATCATTCTATTCACTTTATTGGCTCAAATTTTTTCATGGACAAAATCAAGTCAGCTAGATATCGACATATCGTTAGTGCTTTATCTTGGTTTAGAGATCTTGACCGGAACTCAAAGATGCCATAGAAGCACTTTTAAGGTGAACAACCAAACTTCACAAAAATAAACGGATTAACTTGTCAAAGTGATACCCACGTCAACCCATAAAAGATATAGATAATATTCACCAATTTTTGGGGTGAACGAACAAAATATGGGTGGCATCATCGTACTATTCAGTCAGAATAGTCTCAGGAGCAAATGTTACCCTGCTCTCAAAGCACTATATTTTAGACCCAATCTCCATTTTTTTGAACACCTCATGTGTACTGCCAACAAAGGGTCTGGCCCATGAAAACGTGGGACTCATTACATTTAAGCAGTGCCCATACAATAACCCAAATGTGGTGTCCATTTGCAGGATTCTACAAATACAATGGCCTTTTTTTTTTTTCTTGGGCAGTAACTCCAGATGTTTCAGGAGTAGCCAAACTATTTATGGTCTAAAAGGAAGCTTGTTCATGGCAGCGTTGATCCTCTCATCTGAGATCATTTTGTGGCCATCGTAGAAATCTAGTATCTCCATTGCGATATTCTTCACCTGCCAACATATGCAGGAATGGAAGATTTAGGAGGATAGAACTTATCTGGGGAGGAGAAAGTATAGGTTGCCCTTGATTGAGCCCTTAGAGCTCCACTTATGCTAATGCAATCCACACATGAAGGGCAGGCAAGACAAAATAATCGAAAAACCAACCCATAAGTTTTTTTACCTATTTAATGAGTTCATGCGGCCACATACGACAGGAGCTCTTGGAACAGTTTAAGTTACACTTTAGAATGACAACTCAATCTAAGAGTCCATATGCCCAATAAAAGAAATTTGCCTTTTTGATGAATATTTGACAGAAAAGAGCTTTCATTAATGAAAGTGAGGATAATGACTATCAGAGACTATAAGAACGTTCCATTTTAGTCATACAACTAATGACAGCATGATAACAAGAAGATTGAGATTTAAAGACTTTACCACATTCATATCCACACGAAGCTCTTCAAACCAGGCGGTATTTTCTTTATCTTTGAGCACGCTTGCCACGTATATGCAGGCTAATGCAATAAAGTGTGGAGGATGAATCAAAATTAAATCCATCTTGTACGTGTCATTGACAATTCCCCTGCAAGTTTCAAAGGTACAGTAAGCTCAAGGTTATTTGTATGGCATGACAGAGGACTTTCTGCAAGACAAAACAAGACCAACCGTACTCTGCAGAATAGAATGCTCACAACATGAAATATGGAAAAATAAACTGAATGATGACTTCATCTCAGAATTATCAAGTACTTTTACTAACAAAAGAACAGGAAAAAACAAATCAAGAAAAAAAAAAGGACAATAAACGAAAATTTGGAGGTTCTCTTAGGAAAAACACTTCCAGAATCTCTGCAAGCAAGAAGGCATAACTTAACTATAAACTTCGGTGTAATTCTCTTATGCATGTCATCAAGAGGAACCCGTCTCAAACAACAAAACTGTTGAAAAAGTCAAGGAGTTGTCCTAGTCTTTAGGAAGTTAGTTTACTGTTGTTCCTAGTTAGTTGCTGTATGTGGCCTACTTTGGCCTAGTTTTTAGGAGTAAGTTGAGTCTGTTATGCAGTTACTGCAGTTCCTATTTTTATGCTTTAGTAGTTCCTGTTTTCTAGCTGCTATCAGTTTGTTTACTTGCCTATATAAAGGCTGTTTGGTTTATCAATAAAAAGTGCAGATTAGTACACTCTTTCCTAGCTCTTATTGTGTGTAAAAGTGTTTTCTTTTTCCATTTTGCTACAGTGGTATCAGAGTCTCCGAGTGAAAAAAAGTGAGATAGAGAGTGATATAGCTGCAGTTCTATTTCTCTATCACCTGTTTTTCTTTTGCAGCAGCAGACAAGATCGATGGCTTCAGAAAATTTTGTGCAACCATCCATTTCTCGCTTTGATGGTCACTATGATCATTGGAGCATGCTAATGGAAAACTTCTTGCGGTCCAAAGAATACTGGCCGGTGGTTGTTTCTGGAGTAGCAGAACAAGCCGAAGGTGTTGTGCTGACAGATGAGCAGAAGACGGAGCTTGAAGCACTGAAGCTGAAAGATCTCAAGGAAAAGAATTATCTTTTCCAAGCTATTGATCGCTCAATCTTGGAAACTATTCTTTGCAAGGATACCTCCAAGCATATTTGGGATTCCATGAAGAAAAAGTATCGAGGGACAACAAGGGCAAAGAGGCAGCAGCTTCAAGCACTTCGTTCGGAGTTTGAAATGCTTCGAATGAAATCAGGAGAGTCGGTGACAGATTATTTTGCAAGAACGATGGCAATCGTCAACAAGATGCAGATCTATGGCGACAAGGCAGAGGATGTCACCATTGTTGAGAAGATTCTTCGATCCTTGACACCAAAATTTAATTTTGTTGTCTGTTCTATAGAAGAATCTAATGATGTTGATGAACTTTCAATTGATGAATTGCAAAGTTTTTTGTTGGTTCACGAGCAAAAAATTAACCAACAGGAGAAAGAGGAACACGCATTGAAGGCCTCATCTGAAAGTCACTCTACACCGAGTAGAGTTGATAGAGGACGAGGAAGAGGCAGAGGTCACGGTAGAGGAGGCAGAGACAACAATGATCGTGGAAATCAACAACAAAACCATCACCAATAGAATCAATTTCAAGGAAGAGGAAGAGGACGTGGAGGCCATCAATCAACTAGACCAAAGTCAGCAGACAAGTCCAATGTTGAATGCTACAGATGTCATAGGTATGGCCATTATCAGTCGGATTGTCGAACTAATTTGAATAGACAAAGTGGAGAAAGAACTAACTTTGCAGAAAAAGAAGAAGAGGTGTCTCTTTTGATGGTGTGTCACGTGAAAGAGGAAACCCACAAGAATTTGTGGTACTTAGACACGGGTTCCAGCAACCATATGTGTGGAGAGAAGTCTGCATTCTCTGAGTTGGACGAAGCCTTTCGTGATGTTGTGAAGTTTGGTGATGATTCTAAAGTCTCCGTTATGGGAAAAGGAAAGGTAGCAATTCAAACCAACAAAAATTCTATCCAAACTATCTCTAATGTTCTCTTTGTTCCAGATTTGAGAACAAATTTACTCAGTATTGGTCAGCTTCAAGAAAAGGGATATGGAATCTCTATAAAAAACGGAGTATGCAGAATTGAAGATGAAAAATTGGGCTTGGTGGCTCAAGTTAACATAACAACCAACCGAATGTTTACATTGTATCTCAACAACACCACTCATTCATGCTTCTCAACAAAATTGAGGGATGCAGCATGGCTATGGCATTTTCGCTATGGCCACCTAAACTTTGGTGGACTGAAGACTCTACAGCAGAAAGATATGGTGATTGGTCTTCCTCAAATCACAGCTCCCTCTGAAGTTTGTGAAGAATGCATTGTTGGCAAACAACACCGTAATCAGTTTCCACAAGGGAAATCATGGAGAGCGAAGAAGGCGTTGGAGCTTGTTCATTCCGACATTTGCGGGCCAATAACTCCATGTTCTAATGGAGGTAAAAGATATATAATTACCTTCATTGATGATTATAGCAGGAAGATATGGGTTTATTTTTTGCAGGAAAAATCTGAAGTTTTTGCAGCCTTTAAAAGCGCTTGTTGAGAAAGAGGTTAGGCAGCTCATAAAAGTTCTTCGCACGGATCGTGGTGGAGAATATAATTCACATGAATTTGCAAATTTCTGTGAGACCCATGGAATCAAGAGGCAACTTACTGCAGCTTATACGCCCCAGCAAAATGGCGTTTGCGAGAGGAAAAATCGCACTATTATGAATATGGTGTGAAGCCTTTTGTTAAGAAGTGGAGTTCCAAAAAGTTTTTGGCCTGAAACAGTAAATTGGAGTATTCATATTTTGAACAGAAGTCTCATTCTTGCTGTTCAAAATATGACACCGGAGGAAGCATGGAGCGGACGAAGACCAGCGGTGGATCACTTCAAAATTTTTAGGTGTATTGCATATGCCCATATTCCAGACGAGAAGAGGAGAAAGCTAGACGATAAGGAAGAAAAATGCATTTTCCTTGGTGTTAGTGATCAATCAAAAGCTTATAAGCTATACAATCCAAGCACCAAGAAAATCATTATCAGTCGAGATGTTGTTTTTGATGAAGAGAAGTTCTGGCCGTGGAACAAGGATGGTGTTCACCAACAGATTCCTGCTGATTTTGATGAAGAGAATGAAGATGGAAGGCAGCAACTGGTGGAGAATGAACAACAGCCAATTCCAGAAATTACCGAAGAAGAGGAACGTCCTCAACGTGCCAGAAGAAGACCAGCATGGATGTCGGACTATGAGGTAACCGGAATTGATCAATCTGAAGACACACTTACTCACTTTGCTTTATTTTCGGACTGTGATCCTACAGTTTTCGAAAGTGCTGTCAAAGAATCAAAATGGCGGAAGGCTATGGATGAAGAAATTGCAGCCATCGAAAAAAATGATACATGGGAGTTATTTGATCTTCCAGAAGGGCTCAAAACAATTGGTGTAAAGTGGGTTTACAAGACAAAGCTGAAGGAGAATGGTGAAGTTGACAAGTACAAAGCTCACTTGGTGGCTAAGGGCTACAAGCAAGAGTTCGGTGTTGATTACAAAGAAGTCTTTGCTCCGGTTGCAAGACATGACACAATCAGATTGGTGATTGCATTGGCAGCTCAAAACTCATGGCCTATTTTCCAGTTGGACGTGAAATCGGCTTTCCTCCATGGAGATTTGAAAGAAGAGGTATTCATTGATCAACCTCCTGGTTATGTGAAACTTGGCAATGAGCATAAAGTGTATAGGTTAAAAAAGGCTCTATATGGATTAAAACAAGCTCCACAGGCTTGGTATAATCGTATAGAGACTTATTTTTTGAAGGAAGGATTTCAAAAATGTCCTTATGAACATACACTTTTCATAAAAATTGAAGATGGAGGGAAAATGCTCATTGTTTGCTTATATGTAGATGATTTAATCTACACTGGAAGTAATACAACCATGTTTGAAAGTTTTAAGAAATCTATGATGGCTGAATTTGAGATGTCCGATCTTGGCATGATGCATTATTATCTTGGCATTGAAGTAGTGCAATCCTCTACGGGAATTTTTATTTCTCAAAAGAAGTATGTGGGAGAAATCTTGGACAGGTTCCAGATGAAAGATTGTAATCCTGTGAATACACCATCTGAGTTTGGCTTAAAGCTAAACAAAGATAATGGAGGAACAAAGGTCAACAACACTCTTTACAAGCAGATTGTAGGGAGTTTAATGTATTTGACTGCAACAAGGCCTGATATAATGCATGCTGTAAGTGTCATTAGTAGGTACATGGAGTGTCCTACAGAGATTCATCTCTTGGCTGCAAAAAGAATTTTTCGGTACTTGCAAGGTACTAGGGAGTTTGGGCTGTTCTACAAGAAAGGAGAAAAATCATATTTGTATGGCTTCACAGATAGTGATTATGCAGGAGATTCAGATGATCGGAAAAGCACGTCGGGGTATGTATTCATGATGGGGACAAGAGCAGTTTCATGGTCATCAAGGAAGCAATCAATCGTGACTTTATCAACTACAGAAGCTGAATTTGTTGCAGCAACAGCTTGTGCTTGTCAAGCTATTTGGCTGAAGAAGATTCTCAAAGAGCTACAGTTCAAGGAAGACGAGCCTACTCTGACTTATTGTGACAACACTTCAACAATAAAGCTGTCAAGAAATCCTGTTCTACATGGCCGAAGCAAACATATAGATGTGAAGTATCATTTCTTGAGGGATCTCACAAATGATGGAGTCATTGATCTAATTTACTGCAGAAGTGAAGACCAAGTTGCTGATATTTTAACAAAGTCTCTCAAGTTTCCTGCGTTTCAGAAGCTAAAGAAAATGCTTGGTGTGTGCACTTTGGATACCTTCAACAAACTAAATGTTGAAACATCAGTTTAAGGGAGGGACTGTTGGAAAAGTCAAGGAGTTGTCCTAGTCTTTAGGAAGTTAGTTTACTGTTGTTCCTAGTTAGTTGCTGTATGTGGCCTACTTTGGCCTAGTTTTTAGGAGTAAGTTGAGTCTGTTATGCAGTTACTGCAGTTCCTATTTTTATGCTTTAGTAGTTCCTGTTTTCTAGCTGCTATCAGTTTGTTTACTTGCCTATATAAAGGCTGTTTGGTTTATCAATAAAAAGTGCAGATTAGTACACTCTTTCCTAGCTCTTATTGTGTGTAAAAGTGTTTTCTTTTTCCATTTTGCTACAACAAAAAGCTCGAGATAACTATTCTCACCCGTTACGAATTACTCAATCCTTTTATTCAGTTTGGAAATTATTCAATCAATTTTGCATGCATTCACAGACATTTCCAGCTTCATAGACCATAGAAATAACTAGAGCAGAGAAGTGATCCCATCAGTCCGTAACAAGCAGAGTGGAGAAAATAGTGACGACCCATGGTTTTCATGCAAAATTCTTTACGTGATGGTATACTTAATCCCAAAAAAAGTGGAGCAGCAGCGAAGTTCTATTTAGTTCCTTTTCGGAAAGTTTTCTCTTCCTTTTGGAGGAAGACAGAACTGAGTTGAACATGGTAAGAACAATAAACAACGAGCAAAACAACCTAATCAGGTAACCCATGGATTTTTTGTCATCACTAAGTCAAAACTCTACCATGCATTGGCATGGTTGCAGAATGGATCTCTAGCAGACTAGGAAGCACGGATACCGATACGGGATACGGATACGGCGATACGGCAAAACCTAAAAAAATAGGATACGGATACGTCGGGGATACGGCTATAATTTTTTTTTTTTATAAATAATTATCGGTTATGTACTATGCATAAAAAGAAGCCAAAAGAACTAGAAGAGTAGTTGAATTGCTAATAACATTATACCAATCATTTAGCACAAGTTAATTTTCAAAAGTCATTCAAAATAGAAAGAAAGTGACTAAAGTCTAAATCAAGAAATGATAATTCCTATTAATTTTTATCCATGTCAACTGCAACATTCAATTACATCCTCTCAGCCTTCATCAGAGAATATTATAGCTTCTATATCCGGCTTATCAAGGAAAAGACTAGCAACTTCAAGTATACCGGTACCCTCAAGCGAATCAAATGCATCTCCCCCCGTATTCCTAAGTATCCGGCCGTATCCTAGAAGTATCCACCAAGTATCCGAAAAGTATCCGAAATTAAAATGATTTAATTTTAATGTTGGATACTTATTTGGTCTATCCGATACGTATCGGGGTGTATCGGGTGAGTATCGGTATCGGAGAAGTATCCGATACGGGTACGTGACTAGTTTCGGAGTATCCGTGCTTCATAGCTAGCAGAGTATGCAGTGGTGGAAAATAGTATTTTGTAACATCTAAAGAATTAAACTTTTTTTAACGGAAACACATGCAGTGATGATTGTGTTTTTACCAGCATATCTGAGTTGCATCATTCATGCCAGCATCCGGAAGCAACCTGTCAGAGAAGGGAGAAGCGAACTGAGAGAAAGAAAAACAAGACACAAAATGGAAAAATAATCACTGAACATTGATTTTAAAAAACTAAGTTGAGGTGGCTAAATCTGGGTATGCCATTTGGTTTTCCAACCTTGGAATTCTAATTATCCCAGCAGAATTTGATAGCACTTCTTGATGAAGTTAGAGAAGATGCAAGTAGATAAAAATAAGTATGAGCATCAAAGATCAGCTCAATATAACAAGTTATTTACAAAAAATCATGGAGAACCTAATGGTAAGCCTGGTGGTGGAGGTTCTACTATTTGAAATCATAGTCCTAAGCTCACTGATATGGCATACAAGTACAACAAGACACAATATGAAAGCTCAAGGTGTTCATTTACCCACGCAGAAATGATAGAGAAATCCAGTGTGACCTTGATTAAACCCAAGAAAAGTCAGGTCATGTTAGAGAAGGGGTTTAGATTACTTTGCATAATGACTCATTGTTTGTACCACATCTTGACACAGTGTACCAGTGCAGATTCGGGACATGGAAGATACTTACTGAGATAGTGCACGGTAGGGATGGAACACAACTAAGTAATAGTCAAGTGCTTCCAAAATCTTCATTTCCATTTCAAGTATGTCCTTTATTTCATATCTATACTTTTCATCAGAATCTGCAACAAAATGACAGGTTTCTCAGCAATTCACACTAATAAAGAACATATTTCCGTATGTGAATCAGGAGATAGTTTAATAGGGACAGCAGGAGGAATTATAGCAAGTGGTTACATAATTTTCTGGTGTAAAACGCAAGAAGCCGGGCCTGCACTGTGCTCTCTTCTGCTTTTGATGCCAAGTACAAGCAGGTTGGAGCCAAAACACGTGGATCATATTCAGTCATACTTTTCCTAAAAAAGGTCAAAAGCAAGAAAAGTTCATTTGGAGCAAAGACTTTTGTATCTGATCACTAGCACAACATTTTCATTCCAGCATCATGAAGTTGTACAACGTACTTGGTGTAAACGCGTCTCATGTATGAAACAGCAGTGGCTACAACCCTGAAAGGTTAACGAACATATTAAAAATCACATCGACAGCTAGAAGTTGATCAAGAAAAAGTTCTACATAAGATTTTCAGTTGTTACCAATGTACCAAATGTTCAGAGGTCCCACAATGCTCACACACACAAAGAAAATTATAGATCTCATTGCTAATATCAATGAAGCAATGGTATGTTCATGCTAAAAAAAATGCAACTCAAACATGCGCTAAGGCAGAAAGTGATAGCCTGAACAATGATTGTATTCAAAGAGTCGGAAACAATTAGACTTGTCAAATCAAGATTCAAGCAATCCACAAACTTTTGTCACGTGTCCTACTGAATGTGAAGTTATAAGATTACCAATAACCAACCTACTTCAGTATTTATGTCATCTTAAGAAAACCTTCTTGGATTCCTCATTATCTTTCTTCAAAGGGGTAAGAAAGTAAACATAGACAAATCTCCTCCGAACAATATCCTTCTAAGCAAACCAATACCATTCCAAAATTTTCTGAAATGGTTCTAGGAAACTAAACGGCATTAAGATTCAGCTTTAAAAGGTTCTGCAACGTGATTGTTCCCATGATAGTATGAAAGGGAACCAGGCTACCATAGGTATTGTCCTACATCCTTAAGCATAACACCAAAGAAGAAAATTTGCTCAGCTTCTATCAAACTCTGATGAAAATCTGACCCGTCTTTATAACTTAATCTTTTTTTTATTTTCCCTAGAAGGATTATAAGCTTACAGATAGTGAAAAAAATGGAAGATGAAGTCAAACCTTTGCCTCAGTTTTACGTTTTGTGCCAATCTCCCAATGTCTGACAAAAAGAAGCAAATATGAATAGATTAGCATAAACAAAAGCCAAAACAAGATTACTGCGATGAGAGCAACTGTCTGTTATAAAATTTTATCACCAGATATCATATTTTGCTATAAACAGTTCAGAATATTTATAGAATTTTATCTGTTAGTTATTGAGGAATTGTGCATGCCCACTTGAGCGCCATCTGTACATGTGAGAACCCATATGAAATAACCATATTACCTACGGAAGCAGCTGAAAACCTAGAAAAGGAAGTGAAATGATAATAAATAGCTGTAAAACAAATAAAATTTAGAAGAGAAACCTCAAGGTGCAACATAAACATTAGAAACAACCATTGGACAAATACCCAAAGGAAAGTGATTTTATATAGAGCCCAAAATTGCAGAAACCAATGAAACCATGGAAAGAAGCTGACACCCCGTAAAAAGTGCTCTTTCCTTTACAAGAAAATTACCAAGCTGATAAGGTAAATTCTACGTGAAAAATCCAAACATAGCTGACATCAATCGAAATTGCTCAAACCCAATTGATACAAACATGTGCGCATATGGATGTATGCAAAACATGTATGATTAACAAATACATATATATGTTTGTACGTATACATACAATTGGCCATATGCATCTTAATGAGCTTGAAATCTTCGAGACTGATGCCTTTCTCTCTGTCAAGGGGTTGAACAATATCCACCTCTTCCTGGTCCAGAAGCTGTTTGCTGCATCAAAACAATCAAGAAAAATACAATTAAATCAACGCAACAGAAATTAAAATCTACCAAGTCAGACACTCACTAGTGCGATGAAGTCCAGAAATTGGACGCCATTCCCGTCGTCCTCTTCTTCCGGAGAGAGAAATTCGGCCTAAACTCACAAAAGTACGCTTCTTCGGATTCAGACTCTTTTCTTACAACTGCGGATTCAGCTGAAGGAGCCGAAAAGACACAGGAAAACCGGATACCGGCCCAAATAGTGGGTTTTTAATGGTCGTTATTGTAACTCGGCCCAAATATTGATACTGGACCTTGATCCGCCTGCACTATGAATTCGGCCGATTGTTCTTTTTTATTTATTTATTAATTTTGCATCAATTTTTTTTAATTATTGCCTATCTAAATGCATAAAATTATGTTCAAAACATAACAAAAAATACCAAAGGGGAGAAAAAAAGTCAAAATAAGATTTGTTTTGACTATTTCTTGGATTTTCCTGAATTTTTTTAAACTTTTGAATGTAATTTTATATTTTTTTGAAACATCTTACTGAGACGAACCAATAATCTATATAAAAATTGACGTTAATAAAAAATTATAAAATTTTTAAAATAAAAATATAAAAATAATCTAATAATGCGCCAGCCCAAATTAGTAAATGAGAGACTATTTGGAGGTAGTTAGTCTGGGTGTTGTTAATTCGGTGTTTTGGTTGATTTTAAAGTCCGGACTAAATAGTCGCCGACACTATTTAATACTGTGAAGGGTCGGGACTAAATGCATTACGCAATTAACTGTGAATTAGGAATTTTAAAAATAAAATTTCGTCAATATTTCTTATTTTATTCCCCCAAAAAAAACGAATTGTTAAAAACAAGTTTAAATTTTTCTCGAATTTACTTGTTTTCTTTAAAATTGAGCCCAAAATAATTATTTTCATAACTCAATTTTAAGAATTTTAAAGAAAACTAGTAAGAAACTTATTCACCAAATTTTATTTTGAAAGAAAACAATTCATTTTTTTTGGGATATAAAATAAGAAATTCAATGACAAAATTTTTCACAATTAATTTTGAATAATTTTTCAAGTCAACAGTGAATTTTTAATAGTTTTCAAAAAAAAATTCAAACAGCAAAATTAAAAAGAGCTCAAATAAGTAGTGTCGATCATTCTTTTTTTATCTGAAGTTGAGCGGTTGTGAATTTTTTTTTTTCTGGTCAAAAGACATGAAAAAGTTAGTTAAAATAATTTAACTGCCAAACAAGAAATTAAAGTGAAAAGAGGTAGGAAAGATTTTACGTACCAAAACTACATTTGCGTATCAGCTCCTGCTTTGTGCAGTCCGCCCAGCGGTCCCCTCAATCCCCAAACGTGCATGTTTATTGGCCAAAAAATATTATAAAAATACACAAATACCACGTGTCAAATGGGGTCTTGAAGTCAAGTCAACCTTGTAACATAAACGGAAATGCTACCCACACACTATTTCTCACACCCTTTTTCACATCCTTGTGGGGCCCACCCCACCACCCACTCCCCTTGTCCCACGTTACCCCCCCCCCCACCCTTCTCTCTCTCTTTCCTCTCCCCCTACAACTCTTTCTCTCTCTCATATATTTGTATTTTTAATTCTTATTCTTATTTTTTAATTATTTATTTATTTATTTATTATTTTGACATTAATTTTTTTTATAAGTTATTAGTTCATCTTGATGAAAAAATCAAACAAGTAAATTTTTTTGTTTAAAGATAATTTTTTTACTGGAAACAAAAAATAAGTTTAAACGTAATCTGTTTTGACTTTTTTTAATGAATTTTTTTAGTTTTTAATATAACTTTTTACTTTTTTTAAAACGTCTCATCGAGAAGAATTAATAATTAAGAATTAATAAAAAGTAAAAATTATACTACTTTTACTTAAACAGATCATTGTCTTTACATAATCAAATTATACTACATGTTACAAAAAATTAAGTCTGATTAGTTTTGCCTAATCGAGCCTTACTATTTTTTTGTACTTTCTTCTTTTTACCACGCAATAATTAATAAAATATGATTAAGTTAGACAAAAAATAAAGTTCGATTAGGCAAAACTAATCAGATAAACTAATTAGATTTAGAGAATCACACGTACATGCAAGAAATAAATCTTTTTACAAACGAAAAATATGAATACAATACGTGACATTTTAATTTTTGCCTAATTGAACTTATTTTTTGTCTGACTTATTAATTTTTTATTAATTATTAATTCTTCTCGATGAGACGTTTTAAAAAAGTAAAAAAATATATTAAAAACTAAAAAAATTCATAAAAAAAGTCAAAACAAATTACGTTTAGACTTATTTTTTGTTTCTAGTAAAAAAATTACCTTTAAACAAAAAAATTTACTTGTTTGATTTTTTCATCAAGATGAACTAATAACTTATAAAAAAAATTAATGTCAAAATAATAAATAAATAATTAAAAAATAAGAATAAGAATTAAAAATACAAATATATGAGAGAGAGAAAGAGTTGTAGGGGCCTAGGGGGAGAGGAAAGAGAGAGAGAAGGGTTGGGGGGGGGGTAACGTGGGACAAGGGGAGTGGGTGGTGGGGTGGGCCCCACAAGGATGTGAAAAGGGGTGTGAGAAATGGTGTGTGGGTAGCATTTCCGTAACATAAATGCTACTCTCACACCTCTAAAGCACAACCCCAATCACACCCATGAGGGACCCACCCCCACACTCTTCAGCCAGCCACTCTCCCCCTTACACGTAACCCCCCTTTCCCCTTCTCTCTACAACCCCCTATTTCTCTCACATATATTTTTTTTAATTCTTATGCTTATTTTTTAATTTTTGTATTTATTATTTTTTTTGTATTTATTATTTTGACATTAATTTTTTATAAATTGTTTGTTTATCTTAACGAAAAAAATCAAACAAGTAAATTTTTTGTTTAAAGGTAATTTTTTTACTAGAGATAAAAAATAAGCCTAAACGTGATCTTTTTTTACTTATTTTTTTCTTTTATGAAGTTTTTTTCGTTTTTTAATATAATTTTTTAAAACGTCTCATCGAGAAGAATTAATAAGTCTAAAACTATGCTACATGTTAGGCAAAAACAAATCTAAATTAGTCTAATTAAGTCCAATTAGGTCCGATTTATTTTTGTCTAATCAAACTATACTACACGTTACAAAAAATTAAGTTTAATTAGTTTTGTCTAATCAGATCTTACTATTCTTTTGTACTTTTTTTTTACCACGCGATAATTAATAAAAATATTATTAAGTCAGACAAAAAATAAGGTTCAATTAGGCAAAAGTAGTCAGATAAATTAATTAGATTCGGAGAATCATACATACATGTAAGAAATAAGTCTTTTACAAACGAAAAATATAAATATAATATTAAATAAGTCTTTTTACAAACGAAAAACATGAATACAACACGTGACATGTTATTTTTTGCCTAATTAAACTTTTTTTGGTCTAACTTATTATTTTTTCTTAATTATTAATTCTTCTTGATGAGACGTTTTAAAAAAGTAAAAAATTATATTAAAAAACTAAAAAAAAATTTATAAAAGAAAAAATAAGTCAAAACAGATCACATTTAGGTTTATTTTTTGTTTCTAGTAAAAAAAATTACCTTTAAACAAAAAAATTTACTTGTTTGATTTTTCGTCAAGATAAACTAATAATTTATAAAAAAATACCAAAATAATAAATACAAAAAAAAATAAAAAGTAAAAAAATAAAAAATAAGAATAAGAATTAAAAAAACAAATATGTGAGAGAGAGGGTTTGGGGGGGGGGGGGGGGGGGGGGGGGTTAAGAATTAGACTAATTTAGATTTGTTTTTGCCTAACATGTAGCATAGTTTTAGACTTATTAACGTTTTAAAAAATTATATTAAAAAATGAAAAAAAAAATTCATAAAAGAAAAAAATAAGTCAAAACAGATCACGTTTAGACTTATTTTGTGTCTCTAGTAAAAAAATTACCTTTAAACAAAAAAAATTTACTTGTTTGATTTTTTTCGTTAAGTTAAACTAAAAATTTATAAAAAAAAATTAATGTCAAAATAATAAATACAAAAATTAATAAATACAAAAATTAAAAAATAAGAATAAGAATTAAAAAACAAATATGTGAGAGAAATAGGAGTTGTAGAGAGAAGGGGGAAGGGGGTCACGTGTAAGGGGGGGAGTGGCTGGCTGAAGAGTGTGGGGGTGGGCCCCTCATGGGTGTGCTTGGGGTTGTGCTTTAGAGGTGTGAGAGTAGCATTTTCCGATCCCTATTCAATGGAGTACTATACTAGCAGACATGGAAGATAGTGATCCAGATCTGGAACAACAAGTCTATCTATTAAATCACTCAGATCTGGAAAAACAAAGTTTATTACATTATTACCACTATGGAGTTTCTCTCTCATCTACCATTAGCAATTGCCTTGCTTTTAGCTTCACTCTGGTTGTACTACCACTGGAGATCATCAACTCACAAAATCAAGTTCAACTCACCCCCTGAACCACCGGGTGCATGGCCCCTCATAGGCCACCTCCTCCTACTCAGCGGCCAAGCTCCCCTGGCTCGAACCCTCGGAGCCATGGCCGACAAATACGGTCCAGTCTTCTCGTTTCGGCTCGGGGTCTACCCCGTACTCGTGGTCAACAATTGGGAGTCTTTCAAAGAGTGTTTCACCACCCATGACCAAACCTTCGCCTCCCGCCCACAATCCGCTGCTTGTAAGCAGAAACGGACTCGGTTTTTTTTTCCCCCCCGAAGTTCCTTTATTTTGCTTCTATTCGTAATATTTATGAAGAAAACGTAAAAGAAGAAGTATTTACGTGGTTCAGTCACAAAGGATTTGTGACCTAGTCCACGGGAGAAGGTAGGAGAAATCTTATTCATGGGTTGCTGTAATACAACACCCTAAATATAAATACACATTACATGTGATCAATAAGGGAAACAATCCCATAACTTCAGCCACCAGTTTAAGCAACAAATCACCGCAGTATTGATAGCGAATCTGTGATTAGAATCACGCATAATATGGAAAGATTTTCCCCTTCTCCAACACTCCCCCTCAAGTTGGTGCGAAGATATCGATTGAGCCCAACTTGGACAAGATCTCATGAAATCTCGTTGAAGGCAAGCCTTTTGTAAATATGTCAGCTAACTGATCTGAGCTACGGACATACGGCATGTTAATAATATTACCCTGTACCTTCTCCCTTACAAAATGGCAATCAACTTCGATGTGCTTTGTTCTTTCATGAAACACAGAATTAGAAGCAATGTGGATTGCTGCCTGATTGTCGCAAAACATGTTTATTGGTTGGAAAGATGCAAAACCCAAATCGATTAAAAGAGCACGAAGCCATATTATCTCACTAGTTGTCGAAGCCATGGCTCGATATTCTGCCTCTGCACTTGAACGAGCAACAACGTTCTGCTTTTTACTTTTCCAAGTAACTAAATTTCCACCAACAAAAGTACAATAACCTGTAGTCGATCGCCGATCAACTGGACTTCCTGCCCAATCTGCATCTGTATATCCAATAATGTTTGTGTGACCATTTCTGCGCATCCATATGCCTCGTCCAGGAGAAGATTTCAAATATTGAAGAATTCTATTGACTGCAGTCAAATGATTAGTCCGAGGAGCATGCATAAATTGGCTAACAAGACTTACAGCATGAGTGATATCGGGGCGAGTGATAGTTAGGTAAATTAACTTACCTACAAGTCTTTGATATTGGCCAACGTCTGTCAAAAGTGCACCTCCAACCCCAATTTTTCCAGAAGCATCAATAGGGGTATCAACGGGTTTAGCACCCATCTTGCCAGTCTCTTTTAACAAATCTAAAACATACTTTCTTTGATTTAGGAACAAACCCTTTTTTGAGTGAGCAATCTCCATCCCCAAAAAATACTTCAGCTTTCCCAAGTCTTTAATGGCGAACTTCTTGTGCAAAAAAGACTTTAATTTGGCTATTTCATTCAAATCATTTCCGGTGACGATTATATCATCAACATACACTAAAACAACAGTAGTTCCCGTGGCAGCATGTTTAACAAATAATGATGAATCAGCTGAACTTCTTTGGAGCCCATTATTCATAAGAACAAAACTGAACTTCGCATACCAGGCCCGAGGCGACTGTTTTAGCCCATAAAGGGCTTTCTTCAATTTACACACTAACTGTTTTTGTTCTTCTTGAGGGTGTCCAGGGGGAATAGTCATGTAAACTTCCTCTTCTAGTTCTCCATGCAAAAACGCATTTTTCACATCCATCTGAAACAAATCCCAATCACAATTGACAGCAATGGACAACAACACTCGGACCGTGTTCATTTTGGCAACTGGGGCAAATGTTTCTTTGTAGTCCACTCCATAAGTTTGAGCATATCCCTTTGCAACTAATCTAGCCTTATACCGCTCGATTGTCCCATCACTATTGTATTTGATCTTATAAACCCATTTGCATCCTACAGTTTTTTTTCCTTCTGGTAACCGAACAATGCTCCAAGTTTTATTCTGATCAAGAGCAAGGAGTTCCTCTTTCATAGCCGTTTTCCAAACTGAATGATTATTAGCTTCATGAAAGCTAGTAGGCTCATTGATAATAGAACTCAAGAAAGCAGAGTATGAATGAGACACATTAGCATATGACAAATAGTTTTGAATTGGAAAAGCAGAGGCATGATAGCTATAAAAATCTTGCATTTTGGCTGGAGGACGACTTACCCTGGTAGATCGACGTTGGGGTGGCACATATGGAGAAGAGGACTGACGTTCAGGCGAAGGAGGGACTTGAACTTCCACAGGAGGGGCCACGACAGAAGTTTCTGGTGAGACATTTATTTTGGATGAAGGATCAATAGAATTTGTCTCAATAATTGGAAGAGGAATGACATCATCAAAATACTCCCCCTGAAGCTGATTATCATTTGAGTCTTGGAAAAAAGGTGTATCTTCGACAAAGCGAACATCACGAGAGACAATAAGCTTTTGACTCGTTGGATCAAAACATTTGTAGCCCTTTTTGGTGGAAGAATACCCAAGAAAAACACATTTACGAGCACGAGCATCCAGTTTATCTCTATGGGACGCATGAACATACACATAACAAAGGCATCCAAAAACCCGTATATGAGATATATCAATTTTTCGTTGCTTAAGAACTTCAAGAGGGGACTTACACCTAAGGACACGACTTGGAAGTCGATTAATGAGGTAGGTTGCTGTAAGTACACCATAGGACCAAAATTTTTTGGGGACCCGCATCTGAAACATGATTGATCTAGTGGTTTCCAAGAGATGTCGATTTTTGCGTTCGGCGACTCCATTTTGTTGTGGAGTGTCAACGCAGCTAGTTTGATGTATAATCCCTTGGCTCCCCAAAAAATCGGCAAGAAGATTTTTTATAAACTCAGTGCCATTGTCAGATCGAAGCACTTTAACATGGACATTGAATTGGGTAACAATCATAGCATGAAAAGATTGAAAAACAGTAGCAACCTCGCTCTTTTTTTTCAACAAATAAACCCATGTTGCACGCGAATGATCATCAATGAAAGTCACAAAATATTTAAAACCATCACAAGAGTCAATAGGAGCAGGACCCCACAAATCGGAATGAATTAACTCAAATGGTTTAGCTGTAACAGATAAAGAAGAATTAAAAGGCAACCTAGACAATTTAGAAAACTGACAAACTTCACAAGGACTTGAAGATGGTGCATGTGGAACAAGTAAGGACAAATTTCGATCACAAGGATGGCCTAAACGCTTGTGCCAAATATTCGACCGTTGGACGCCCAATGCTTTCAAGGGGGACTCGAGAAGATATAGACCATGAGAATAAATGCCCTCACCAATCTTCTTCCCCATGGCCCGATCCTGAAAGATCACAGAAGTAGGAGAAAAAGTAATGTCACAATTCAAAGTGTTGGTAAGTTTGCCAACAGAAAGTAGTTTGGAAGGAAATGATGGAATATAAAGTGCTTCGGAATATTGTTGGTTAGAAAAAAATTCTAGTTTACCACAACCATGAATAGGAACAGATGATCCATTGGCAACCGACACAGATTTAGTAGTTTCAGGAATAAACTCACATAAGCTACCACGATCATTAGTAATGTGGTCAGTAGCTCCAGAATCCACAATCCAAGTGCAATTATTAGAGATTGAGGAAAGAACAACTTTAAGGTTACCTGAGACATGGGTAGAGGATGAAGTTTCAACAGAGGAACCTGTTTTGTTATATTGCTGCAAGAGTTTACTCAATTGTCCAACCAAGTCGAAAGCCTCAGAAGTTACAGCATTGGCAGCCCTATCCACCTTTTCTCCTCGTTTGAATTTTGGCTTCAAGTGTGGAAAAAGAATCCAACAACGATCCTTAGTGTGGCCATCTTTGTCACAATGGTCACAATGACGGCCTTTATTTTGGGAAAAATAACCACTTTGTTTCTTAGTATCAATTTTCCTCTTGTCCACCATTAGAGCACTGGCTTCAGGATGGATGATAGCAGATTTGGGTTCAGTATTCATTTCTTTCCTCCTAGTTTCTTCTTGTTGGATGCTAGCACAAACACTAGACAGAGAAGGAATGGCAGGTCCCATCAAAATTTGGCTTCGAAGATTTTCAAATTCTGGTTTGATGTGGGCCACTAACTGAAAGACTTTATCTTGCTCGGCCCTTTTCTGCAATGTTACAAGATCAATTGTAGGAGGACGGTATAAGCCAAGTTCATCCCACATGCCTTTCAATTCACCGAAGTATTCAACAAAAGAACGATCTCCTTGTTCACAATTATTGATAGCTTGCTGCAATTGATAAATACGGGCAGCATTGTGTTGATGACCATATAAACCCTTCACAGATTCCCAAAGTTCTTGAGCGGTGTCCGAAAAGGTAAAGATTTCAGCAATTTTGGGTTCCATAGAATTAAGAAGCAAAGACATGGTGTACTGGTTTTCGGATTTCCATTCGCCATACTTTTCAACTTCATCACTTGTAGAAGTCTTTGATATAGTTGGAGGAGATTTTGTTCCATCAATATGCCCAATCAATGATTTTCCACCCAGTGCTAGTGTCACAACACGAGACCATGGAACATAATTCAGTCCATTAAGAAGAACTGAAGAAAGCCTTGGGGCTGAATTAATTTCTGATTGTCCACCCATCGATAATGTGTGGAAAGGAAAAAATAAGAACACCAAAAAAAAAATAATACGGAGTAATCTGAAAAATTTTGGCGAGAAAAAAACAAACCGACTGACTTTAAAGTCGATTTTAACCCCCGAAACGACCCCAAAACTAGCCCGAATCCAACGCCACCGACCTTGCGTAAATTCGAGTTTCAGAGAAAAAGATACAAGGTTTTTCGTGAAGGGTGTTCAAAACGAGATTTGCAGGAACGCAAAGAAAGGGGTACAATACCTAACCTTCTTCCTGCTCTGATACCATGAAGAAAACGTAAAAGAAGAAGTATTTACGTGGTTCAGTCACAAAGGATTTGTGACCTAGTCCACGGGAGAAGGTAGGAGAAATCTTATTCATGGGTTGTTGTAATACAACACCCTAAATATAAATACACATTACATGTGATCAATAAGGGAAACAATCCCATAACTTCAGCCACCAGTTTAAGCAACAAATTACCGCTGTGGAGTCTAGAATCCACTCTCGACTTCTCGGGTTGTAGAATCGGATCTTCGATCTGCAAAACACTCAACACTAAGTCAGTGCACACCGGGGGGGAGTTGGATCTCCGGTGGGCACTCCGACGATCAAGTTAGCTCTTTAGGAAGAGGAGAAATAACTTGAAAGTAAGCTCTAAGCGCGAGTGTGCATGTACCTTGGATTGGAGTGCCGCCGGGGTATTTATAGAGTAGGAGTCCAACTGTCTCCGGAACGTCCGGCCCACCATGTAGGACGTGGTCCGAAGAGTGTGGGAACGTTGGCACGTGTCCCACTCCCATGCGGATCGGAAGGATGCGATCTGCCATGCGTCCCACGCCCGAGGGGGTTGGAACGGCGTGCCCGCACGTCCCTTAGAAAGCGGGGAACGTGTGTTCGTGCTATGGAAACCGAATTACCGAATGTCTTTGAGATGACCTGGCCAAGAAGCCGCTAAAGGGAATTCTGGCCGAAGATCGGTGCGGATAGCGATCCCACTGTTCGGCAGGGCCGAGGTCCAAACCTGTTCAGAACGGCCGAGCAAGGCTCCGGCCGGTAGGGTGTTCGGCCCAACCTAGGCGAGATTGGGCTTCGTGGAGCTCCCAGAATATGGTACAGCTGATCATGGGCCGGGGGCCCATTAATGATTATTTCGGCCTACTACAACCGCAGTATTGGTAGCGAATCTGTGATTAGAATCACGCATAATATGGAAAGATTTTCCCCTTCTCCAACAATTTATGTTTTGAATCACATAGATCCACAGCCTCAAAGTTTTACTAAGCAATTTAATACTTGTATATATATGTGTGTGAGAGAGAGAGAGAGAGATTGCTTGTATCATCATATATATGTATGTGTATATGTATATGTATCATTTGTGTGGTGGTTTTAATCACATCGATTCGTTTAAACGATGTAAAATTTTTGACACCAATTTGTTTTTTTTTTTTTTTGCCTAGATAGATGAATTCGAAATTAATCGAAGGGAATATAAATTCTTATCACTAGAATTTACAGATTTTTTATTACATAGATTCATAGTTAAGATCGTATGTCTGTTCATTTATGCAGCGAAGTACCTCAGTTACAACATGGCTGCATTTGGCTTCGCTGAATCCGGCCCATACTGGCGGGATATGCGTAAACTAGCAATGGTCGAACTACTTTCGGCTAATCGGCTGGAGATGCTCAAACATGTTCGAGTCTCCGAAATCAATACCAGCATCAAAGAGTTGTATAGCCTTAGCAAAAGCAATCAACCGAACAAGGCCACAGTGATTATTCCGTTGCTCGAGCAACTGACTTTGAATATAGTTACGAGGATGGTTTCAGGAAAGAGGTATTTTGATCGAACAGGTGGCGTGCAAGATCCGGGGGCGGAGAATGTCAGGAGAGTTATCAAGGAATTCATGTATTTGAGTGGGGTTGTTGTTTTGTCAGATGTGATTCCGTTTCCGCCGTTGAAGTGGGTGGATCTAGGGGGGAAGTTGAGGAAGGTGAAGCGAGTTATGAAGGAATTGGACGGCATTGTTCAGAGTTGGATTGAAGAACATGTTGAGAGGAAAGGAGAGAGGGAGGAGGGAGCTGCGCAGGATTTCATTGATGTGATGATATCTGTAATTGACGAAAGAGGGAGTTATGGGCACACAAGGGAGACCATGATCAAGGCCAATATACTGGTACGTCTTCTTCTATTTGAAAGGGAATTCTATATTCAAAGAGTTATAGCAACATCATATTACATGTTTATGTGAGGTTCTTAATTCACACTTTTAAGGGTTATGATACCAAATTTTCAGACAAATTTAAACTCTGTCCAAATTCCAATTTTAAACGAATTTCAAAATTTTGACATAGATTATGTTAAACGTGATATGAATTATGTTACAATTTATTTTGTTAGAAAAATCTTAAATTTGAAATTTTAATAACTTCATTAACGTATTTGGCAGATTTAAAAAATAGGAGAAGTAAAAGAGGTTAAAGTAATTTTAGAAATCTCAGGATGAGTATTGTATTTGTTAGAAACCTCAGGGGAGGTCAATGTAATTCACCCTTTATTATTATTATTTTTTTTTTGGTGGCCTAATTTTCTAATTTTTTTGTTTTCTGGTCTTTTAATTTTTTTAATTTTTATCAATGAAATTGCACCTACTTTGTTCTAAAGAACTGTCTTCATTTGCAAATTATATGATCGGCTGTTCATGTCCTTTATTAACATCACACCCCAACAGAATCTCATCTTAGCAGGCTCTGATACCATGTCCCTCAACTTGACATGGATTCTTTCCATTCTCCTCAACAATCGACCTGTCTTGATACGTGCCCAAGAAGAAATTAACACCCAAATAGGCAATACTGGATGGGTCAACGAATCTGACATCAAAAACCTAGTCTATCTCCAAGCAATTGTCAAAGAAACACTTCGTCTCTATCCACCAGGCCCACCCGCGGTCCCCCATCTAGCCACCGAAGACTGTGAAATCAGCGGGTATCACGTTTCGAAGGGCACTCGTCTATTCGCTAATGTTTGGAAACTCCATCGAGACCCACGGATTTGGCCTGACCCTGAAAAGTTTGAGCCAAAGCGGTGGTTGACGGGTCACCATGCTGCGGAGCTTGATGTTTCTAGGAATAATTTTGAGTTTTGCCCATTTGGGACGGGTCGGCGATCTTGTCCCGGAATTTCGTTTGCGACGCAAGTGACGCATTTGACGCTAGCTCGATTTATTCAGGGTTTTGAATTCGCAACACCAGGAAATGAGCCCGTGGATATGTGTGAAGGACTGGGGATTACCCTACCTAAAATAAAGCCGTTAGAAGTAGTTATCACCCCTCGCCTCGCTTCTCATCTCTATGAAGGAAATGTATATTAAAAAGGGTCATGAGCATGTCGAACAATTGTCCAATTCAATAACCCGCACAGGCAAAAGTCCATTTTACGTGTTAGTAGGATTACAATTCACTATTTACGGAAACTAAATGGTGTATAGACCCTAGAAGCTAAAAAAGGGTATCCTGCGATTGAATATGAATAGGATATTATCAGTTTTAGCAAGCCGCGGTAAGGGGCGCACAAACAATGTCGTTGCGCGGGGATGCGATTCGCTAAGTTGGGCCAAAGAAAGACGTCCGGCCCCACCAGATTAGGAATGCGAAGGGGAGCTTCTCATGAATCCACTGATTTCTGCCGCTTCTGTTATTGCTGCTGGATTAGCCGTAGGACTTGCTTCTATTGGACCTGAAGTTGGTCAAGGGACTGCTGCGGGCCAAGCTGTTGAAGGTATTGCGAGGCAGCTCGAGGGATCAAAAGATGCGAACAAAGAATCACACTTGTAATCCAAGTCAAATTGTGAGGTTTTTTAAATTCACTAGTGAGATCCATGCGAATTACATGCACAATGATAGTTAGAATCATCATATTTGTTAACCATCGATGAACTGATTAGATTAACCAATCAAAGTTAACTTTAGTCATTATGGAAAAAACTCAAATTAATCTAATGTAATGGTAGCTATTTTCTTAGAGAAAACTTGAATACAAATTTTAGTGCATAAATTTGAATATAAATATGTCCAAAATTATTTGATATACGTAAAGTTCACATAATAATAAAGGCAAATGCTAAATGATGCCTCAGGGCACTTGTTAAGGGTGTAAAAAATGATGTTATTAATTGCTAAAAGTTATTAAGTCAACAAGTTAATTTATACTACTTATATTTATTGTAGCAATAACTATAATAGTATTACCAATATTATCTTTGTTCAATTTTTTTCTTGATAAGTACTATTAAGAAAATCACTCAAAATGTATTTTTCTTAAGGTATACCAATAGAAATTTTAAATTTATAAATATTGTTGTTGTTATTGTTGTTGTTGTTGTTGTTGTTGTTATTTTAGATATTCATTCATGTTTATTATTGGACTACACATATCGTTTGAAATGCTAGGAGCCTAAATTAGTTTGATTTTTCTAAACTAGTTGATTTTTTTATCAAATGAGTAAAATTTATCACTTTGAACTAAGAAAAAAAATAAACAAATGATAGTCTTTATTTATATTTGTATGGAAATTCTTTAAGAATCTAACTAGATTTTTGTAGTCTAAATTTTAAAAAGGGTAACAATGGAAAGTAAAATGCATTCTATCATCAGGTATCAAGTGTCATTAATTGCTAAGAAAAAAAATCATTAATTTTAATTCAAAATTAAATAATTATTAATTGGGATGTAATTGATTTATAATTCATTAAGTTCAAATTCAATCATTAAATGTTCTTTAACAACTGCCCTGAGAGCATTTGTTAGCAGAACCGAATAATAAAATCCATTCCGAATATATCAGATTGGTGTACTTGTGTAATAGCAATGCTCATTTTCTTAGAATTGATGTTATTTTGGCGTGCAAAATATTACCCAAAGATACTCGTGAATGAGGCTTATATGGGTCGTGTTATAAATGCCCTGGCTAAATCCATTGATGGTAGATGTGAAATTTCATCTTCTGAAACTCGGTTAATTGAATCTCTCACTCCGGATATTATTTCTCGGTGTTCTGTATATGAGCCTCTTCGAACGGGACTTATTGCTATTAATTCGATGATTCCTATAGGACGTGATCAACGATAATTAGTTATTGGGTACAGACAGACCGGTAAAACAATAGTAGCCACAGATACGATTCTCAATCAACAAAGACAAAATATAATATGTGCTTATGTAGCTATTGATAGAAAAACATATTCTATTGCTCACGTAGTGCTACTTTTTAAGAAAAGAGCACGATGGAATGTTCGGACAATATTTTCTAAGCCAAAATAATATTATTTTGACACGTAACATATCTTACTATGCATAATGTAGATCGCATGTTACGCGCAATACAAAGCAGGGCCCATGGTGCATTTTCTTAACCTACAAATTTTTGGTCGCCATCGAGACCCATATTTTATTTTCCCAGTTGAATACTTCCAACCCTTATCTTTGACAATAAATCACCAAATATGGTAAGAAGTCTATTATTCTACTATGGAGTTTCTCTCTCATCTACCGGTAGCAATTGCCTTGCTTTTAGCTTCAATATGGTTGTACAACCACTGGAGATCATCAACTCGCAAAATCAAGTTGAAGTCACCGCCTGAACCACCGGGTGCATGGCCCCTCATAGGCCACCTCCACCTACTCGGCGGCCAAGCTCCCCTGGCTCGAACCCTCGGAGCCATGGCCGATCAATACGGTCCGGTCTTCTCGTTTCGGCTCGGGGTCTACCCCGTACTCGTGGTCAACAATTGGGAGTCTTTCAAAGAGTGTTTCGCCACCCATGACAAAACCTTCGCCTCGCGCACACAATCCGATACCTGTAAGCAGAAACTAACCTAGGGTTCCCCCCCCCCCCCCCCCCCCCCCCCCCCCCCTCCAAATTCGTTTATTATACTTGTATTCCTAATATTTATGTTTGAATCACATAGATTCACAGCCTCAAAGTTTTTCTAAGCAATTTAATACCTGCGTGCGTGTGGTTGTTTGTATTCTGCTTCTATTTCCTCTGTGTAGTTTCATGATTTCAACAGTAGTTCGTTTAAGCGATGTAAAAATTGTGACTGCAATTTTCCCCTCCGCCTCGTTAACACCGGGAAGGCAAAGGAAGTATCTACTCGATAGTGACAGTCGAACTTCAGCTTCACTGCAATGGGGATGTTTTGTCTATTTTTAGTTTGATTTTTATTGGGACGTTGAAAACATCGTCTAATTTGAACAATCAAAGATGAAAGATTATAACGTCTGATTCTAGATGTATCAAAGTAGATGGTCTGGTTACACAAATTAGTCATTTTAATTGTATAGTTCCTTCACATGTTCATTGCAAAATTTCGAGGTGATAACATATAATTAACGGATGAGAACTTAATCTTCCAAGCTCGTAGATTCGATTCTTATCACCAGCAAAAAAATCTTTGGACCACTTGAAATTTGTTAACTTCAGGAATATTCATAATTAAGATCATATGTCCGTACATTTATGCAGCGAAGCACTTCAGTTACAACTTCGCAGCATTGGGCTTCGCTGAATACGGCCCATACTGGCGGGATATGCGTAAGCTAGTAATGGTCGAACTACTTTCGGCTCATCGTCTCGAGATGCTCAAACACGTTCGAGTCTCCGAAATCAATGCCAGCATCAAAGAGTTGTATTGCCTTAGCAAAAGCAATCAGCCAAATGCGGCCATAGTGATCAATCCGTGGCTTGAGCAACTGACTTTGAATATAATTACAAGGATGGTTTCGGGAAAGAGGTATTTTGATCGAACAGATGGCATGCAAGATCCGGGGGCGGAGAATTGCAGGAGAGTCATGAAGGAATTCATGTATTTGAGTGGGGTTTTTGTTTTGTCGGATGTGATTCCGTTTCCGCCGCTGAGGTGGTTGGATTTGTGGGGGAAGTTGAGGAAGGTGAAGCGGGTTATGAAGGAATTGGATGCCATTGCTCAGAGTTGGATTGATGAACATGTTGCGAGGAAAGGAGAGAGGGAGGGGGGAGATGCACAGGACTTCATTGATGTGATGATATCTGTAATTGACGAAAGAGGCTGTTACGGGCACACAAAGGAGACCATCATCAAGGCCACAATACTGGTATGTCTTGTGTTATTTAAAAGAGAAATAGAGAATACTATATTCAAATAGTTGTGGTAACTTTTTTACGCGAGGTTCTTAATTAACGATCTTTATAGGGTTATGATACGAAATTTTTGCACCTAAAGAAGAAAGGTACAATAATTTGAGGGGTTGAATATGAGATTGATTGAAAGAAAAAGTCTAAAGAATGTATTTAATAAACCTTCATACGAAGTCAAGGATGAAAATTTGAAGAACTATTAAACCACCTTTAATAATGACACATCATAAGATAGCCGACTTTTGGTATTAAAATTTGGTCATCCTACTGTTAAGTTTAAAACGTACAAACAGACATAAATTGTGAAGGATGTGTCCATTTCATGGGATACATCATGCATAATGGGTAGGGAAAAGTCTCAAATCTAGATGCAGTAATCTTGATGATGATCCCGTTGGTAGTCAATTATTGAAGAATATCGCTGTTGTTTTTCAATCTGTTGCAGTGGATTCTATTTGGAGCTGAAAAGTCCAGGATGGGTAGACAAAGACTCCATGTGGTCCCATATATATCTAGCTACCTGTGGCTTATCTACAAAATAGGATTAAGTTTTCTTCTACTTCAAATTGGGTAAAATGCACTGATAAACTCTGACAAATACAGGGACCTCCCCTGTGGTTAAATCATCCCCCCAGGGGGGGCGTAACTTTTCGGTAGGCGAATCTGCTGTTGTTGCATTTCTGCATCTTTCAGTACTGTTCAAAACTAAACTCCCCCACCCCACCACTCAATCTTTCTGCCATTTTGGGTTTCGAAACTATCTCCGTACTTCTTCTTGGGTTGGGGAGAATGGAGTGATAATCACTACCCGCACATTACAGAGGCATCCCCGAATCACTAGTGTAATATAGTATCAGCCAAACACTAAAAGTGCGTTGCAAAGTTGATTCATCCAAATGAAGGGACCAATAACACTCTACCAAACAAGGAACGAAACAAAATAGAAGAATTTTGTAATCACCCGTTTTGTCCATAGATACTGTCCATTGTTGTAAGCAACAACACAGGGTCATCACCAAGGTTAGGCTCAGCGTTACTGGTCTTGGTTCTGGCTCGCCCAGGGTGGAATCCATGGCCTGATCAATGGGTGTGAGGTCCTGTTCCCAACTGCCCTAAAACCAGGTCAATGGGATGGTTTCATCGTAAAACTCTAATGGTGGTCCCAAAGCTAAACTTTTGAGTCTAAAATATCCATGTTTGAGAATTGGGACTTAGTTAACCTTGTACAGAGGTGATATAGACCACTGAAAGTATACATCTACTTTTCTGTGTTAGTTTAGGTGCAAGAACTTCTGTCTTAGAGGCTGAAAAATGGGAAAGACTTTTAATTCTTGAAACTTTGCTACAAATCTAAGTCCATTTTTGTTAATGAAACTACTTGTCACCAAGTATTTTCTGGTTACAAATCTAAATCCATTTTTGGTTCTCTTTTAATTGTTTTATTGCATCAAAATCCACTAAGTTAAAGGATGTGACAATAACCCATCTTGGGTCAAGAGTTGGTGCTATTCTCTTTCTAGAATGGGTTCTATTACTGGTAGATTGTTAGTGGGTTAGTTAGAGAACTAGATGGGGTGTTGCTTAGACAATTTTGGAACTGCTTTAATACAATAAAAGATGAGGAAAATCCTGTGAAGCCATGTATTCAATAGGCTACTATTTTGGGCATTGTCTAATGATATCAGAACGTTCTGGGTTTGTACACATTGGTGTGGTATTGTTCGGAGGGAAACGTTTTGGGATATTTAGAGAATGGGACCGCCTAATAGGCGGCAGTTAGCATTTTTCTTATTTCAATGAGTTTTGTTTCGTCAATTTGTATATCTCAATTGAGGAATTTTCCATTTCAATCGCAAAAGAGTTTTAATCAAGTCAACTATGAGTCGAATAATTTCTTGTTCAAACTTGATTTGAAAATTTAACGAGCTTCGGTAAATATTGAAGTTTGACTTGTGTAAGTAATAAAGCAATTTAAAACGAACTTTTAATGAATGAATATGAACTCAGCGTCAATTTTTATGAAACAAACCCATAGACTCCTGATTAATCGCGGCACTAATTCCAACTATATTCTTTTTGGGTCTTCTGTTTGTTACAAGTTTATTGACATTCCTCTGTTTAACCTCGTAGCTTCTTGTTTTTATTATTATTTTCTTATAGTTTTGTAGTTTTTTCGTAGTTCAAACTATTGAACCTTGTTATTTCTGTATTTTGGTGGCCTAGTTTTCTAATTTTTTCGACTTCTGATCGTTTAATTGTATTTATTTTTTTATCAATAAAATTTATTAAAAAAAAAAAAACTTTGTTCGATTGCAAATTACATGATCTGTTTGTTCGTGTCCTTTATTAACATTAACACTCCCCACAGAATATCATCGTAGCAGGCTCCGATACTACATCTCTCAACTTGACATGGGTCCTATCCGTCCTCCTCAATAATCGACCTGCATTGATCCGTGCCCAAGAAGAAATTGATACACAAATAGGCAAAACCAGATGGGTCAAAGAATCCGATATTAAAAACCTATTCTATCTCCAAGCAATTGTCAAAGAAACACTTCGCATGTACCCACCGAGCCCACTCTCCGTCCCACATCAAGCCACCGAAGACTGTGAAATCGGTGGGTATCATGTGCCAAAGGGCACTCGTTTGTTTGCCAATGTTTGGAAGCTCCATCGAGACCCGCGGGTTTGGCCCGACCCTGAAAAGTTTGAGCCAGAGCAGTGGTTGACGGGTCACCATGCTGTAGAGTTGGATGTTTTTGGAAAGAATTTTGAGTTTGGCCCGTTTGGGTCGGGCCAACGGTCTTGCCCCGGTATTGTATTTGCCATGCAAGTGACCCATTTGACGCTGGCTCGATTAATTCAGGGTTTTGAATTTGCAACTGCGGGAAATGAGCCGGTGGATATGAGTGAAGGATTGGGGATTACACTGCCTAAACTAAAACCACTAGAAACAGTTATCACCCCTCGACTTGCTTCTGATCTTTATGAAACCTAGTTTGCAAGGCAACGTATTATGTAAGAGGAATTACTCAATGTCTTGATTTATCACTTTGTATTTATCACCCCTTAAATCATGTATCAATAAATCTTACCCAATTACTCAATTACCCTCTCCCCATCCCCTCACCACACCACTCACACTCCAATTATCCATTTGGTGCAACACATGGATCGGAGATGCTGTAGTGCACTTTTCTGTTGTGCGCGTGTAGTGAGGGCAAAATAACATAGTTTTGTCCATTTTGTTCTTAAAATTATACTGTTTTGTCTTATCACATGAATTATTATCAAAATATATGAAAATTAAAACAATGTAGTTTTGAAGACAAAATGGACAAAATTATGTCGTTTTGCCCACACTACACTTACATGCACTACATGAAAGTGCACTACGACTCTCCCAAATCCCACCCTCCTCCGATTATTCATTTGGTGCACGGACCAGTACGGAGAATTGGGGTGGGATTGTATTCTTTATTGTATTGCAAAACAAAACAAAAAGGGAGAAGAACGGAGAAAACTTACAGAGAAGAACAATCCTGGTTAACCCCAAAGGGTTGTCCAAATAGTAGAGCGGATGAATTGTAAATTTAAATATCTTGTGGTCAAAACTTGACCCTAAACTTAATACTTTAGGACATTAGAGGATTTGCCCAGTCGTCAATTTAGGTGATGATTTCTTTGAGTTTTATTCCGGCTTGGTCCTAAACCGACCAAATACTTCGGTTATAAAAAATAAAAATTAAAAGAACAGCCCTGGTCGCTTGATCAAGGAATCAAGGTAACTAGTTGAGTTGCTGAACGTTACAGTTTACTGAAGAACAGAAGAAGCATAGAACTAGAAGGTATGTTATGTCTCTTGTATTAAAGAATCAAGGGATTTGATTAATTGTCAAATCTGTAGGAACTAAAGTGGACTAGGGGTCCCTCATCTTGTTGTCCTACTGCTAAGTTACTTATTGTCATTTGTCCAATTCAATATTTCTCAGACAAAAGTCTATTGAGTATTGAGTAGGATTTACACTTCAGTATTTACTAGTATTTTAGTGGAACTTAATTGATTTGTTACTGTATGCAGGAAAAATCAGATTAGGTCTAGTGATAATTATTAAATTATTGTCTGATAGTTTTTTTGTTCTTATTTGAAAAAAAATTATAATATTTTATTTTGTATCAATTTTTTTATGGTTATTGGTTCGTTTCAAAAAGAGATTTCAGAAAAGTATCAAATTATGTTAAAAAATTTTAAAAAATTCAGAAAAGACAAAAAATAAATTCAAAACAGCGTACGTGTTTACTTATTTTCGTCTTTAGTGAATTTTTTTAACTTTTGTGCATAATTTTATACTTTTTAGATTCTTTTCATCAAGACGAACCAATATGCTACAAAAAAAATGACGTAAAAATAACAAATATAAAAATAATAAAAAATAATTTATGTAAATAATCCAGGCCAAATAGACCCACTAGTACTAAAGTCTCTGAACCCAACAGATTCGGATAAAGATGTGTTCGGAATCCTCTGATATATAAAGTTTATATAATGAGGAGCGTCTCACGTGCATCGAACGACTCTAAATATATTTGCATGTGTATTTGTGCATAAAAATTGTATACGTAGATTTTGTTATTTTTTAATCGTATAACATATATTTTTGGTCCCCATCGGTACCCAAATTTTCTTCATTTTGAAAAGTAGACGTCGAATACTTTGAACCCTTATCTTGTACTATAAACCACCATATGTGGAAACAGAAGTCTATTACCCCACCATGGAGTTTCTCTCTCATCTCCCACTAGCAATTGCCTTGCTATTAGCTTCACTCTGGCTCTACAACCACTGGAGAACTAATGGTCACAAACCTAAGTTGAAGTCACCCCCTGAACCACCGGGTGCATGGCCCCTCATAGGCCACCTCCCACTACTCCGCGGCCAAGCTCCCCTGGCTCGAACCCTCGGAGCCATGGCCGATAAATATGGCCCAATCTTCCTGTTTCGGCTCGGGGTCTACCCCGTACTTGTGGTGAGCAATTGGGAGTCTTTCAAAGAGTGTTTCACCACCCATGACAAAACCTTCGGCTCGCGCCCACAATCTGCTGCTTGTAAGTAAAAACTGACCCGGAGTTTTTTTTCCTAAGTTCCTTTATTATACTACTAGTATTCAGTATAGCAATTTCATTCAGTTCGATTCAATTCGTTCTTTGGATTGAAATTCCGGTGATTTGGAGGTAAAAGTACAAAAGAATTTAGGAATCAGATCATAAGTAGATCCACTTCCCTCTGATTCGATTCCCACTTCGGTTTCCGTTCTGTTTTTTATGTACAAAAATATATTTTTTGTTTATACTTATAAGTACTAAATACATGGTTTTTGGAATTAGTTTTGGATTTATTTTATTGAAATTACAAAAAAAAAATTATTTATTTATTTATCTTGAAATGTTTTCAAGACGGGACGGGAATCCTACATAAATACATAGATTCTTATCACTAGAATTTACAAATTTCTTGTTCATAGTTAAGATCCTACGTCCATCCATTTATGCAGCGAAGTACCTGGGTTACAACTTGGCTGCATTTGGCTTTGCTGAATCCGGCCCATACTGGCGGGCTATACGTAAGCTAGTAATCGTCGAACTACTTTCGGCTCATCGCCTCGAGATGCTCAAACATGTTCGAGCCTCCGAAATCGATACCAGCATCAAAGAGTTGTATTGCCTTAGCAAAAGCAATCAGCCGAACAAGGCCATAGTGATCAATCCCTGGCTCGAACAACTGACTTTGAATATAATTACAACGATGGTTTCGGGAAAGAGGTATTTTGATCAAACAGGTGGCGTGCAAGATCCGGGGGCGGAGAATGTCAGGAAAGTTATCAAGGAATTCATGTATTTGAGTGGGGTTGTTGTTTTGACGGACGTGATTCCGTTTCCGCCGTTGAGGTGGGTGGATTTGGGGGGGAAGTTGAAGAAGGTGAAGCGGGTTATGAAGGAATTGGACGCCATTGCTCAGAGTTGGATTGAAGAACATGTTGAGAGGAAAGGAGAGAGGGAGGAGGGAGATGTGCAGGACTTGATTGATGTGATGATATCTGGAATTGACGAAAGAGGCAGTTATGGCCACACAAGGGAGACCATCATCAAGGCCAATATACTGGTACGCCTTCTTTTATTTGAACTAGCAGCGAAACACACGCGATGCGTGTGCAAGTTGATTATTAAATTAAAAAATAGGATCTAATTGACAAAACAATTGAGAATTTAAGTATACAATTATGGAATATAGTGATAAGAATATGTAGTTACCAAATTGTGAGGTGTAGTGATAAGGGTAGGTAGTTACTAAAATATTTATTTACTTATTTGCCTATGGTAGTTAAAGTGAGAGTGGTTTGTTTTGAAATTTTATTAAGGACAATAATGGAAATCACTTTTGTGACACGGCTTCACTTTATAGTTTACACCAAAAAGAATAACCCATTTCTATTAGTATAGATGAAAATTTATATTACAAATATAGACGATGTCGGTCTCCCAAAAAACATTTTCACAATAATAATGCAAATTAATTTTATTTAACGGTTGAGATTTACTATAAAAAGTAGTTATACAACAATTTTAACTAGTATTTATTTGCTTCATAATTTTTAAAAAAGTAATAAAAAAATATTGTGTTCGAAATCATTTGATGCACGTAAAATTCTTCAAAATAGTATGAATTTCACTCGTACATATAATAATTTCGCATATATACGTGTGTACAAATCTATGCAGATGTGTTCCTCTAGATATTTGTGGGAAATGGGGGCCTTGCTGTGCGCAGCGCACAGCAGAGTGTGCTGCGCGCCAAAAAAGCATCGTTTTGGCGCACAAAATACCGTCCGAAAATTGTTCGGTCAATTTTTTACTATTCGAACAGTATTTTATGCGCCAAAACGACACCGTTTTGACGCGCAACTATGTACAGTCACAGCAGGGCCCCTTTGTTCATATTTGTGGAAACAAACGTAAGATGTCCTTTTCACGGAAATGATATTTCATTAAAAAATCCGACAGATGATGTGTCCTTTTCATTGGGAAACACCGTGGATAATGCCACGCGAAGCATAATTTACGGTAGGGAAAAGTATTGCGGTGATCTTGGCGATGACCTGTGGATTGTCAATTATTGAGCAGTATCACTCTTAATCTTTAAGAAAAAGTCTACGAATATAAGTTATTTATACACATTTAAATATAGATGTGTTCAGAATTGTCGGATATATGTGTGTTATTTTATAATTGAGGACCTTATGTATATTCAGTGCCGGTCTTAAGATTTTGAGAGTCCGAAATGAGTTCTTTAATTAGGCCTTTTTGTGTATTTTACATACAAAATATACACAATATATTTTTTTTTATTTTATAAAAGAACCATTACACAAATATTATCATTCTCAAAAATATATAAAAATATAATTGCTCCAAAGCCAATGATAATTTCAATAAATTAAAATGTATCATTTGAATATTGTATTTCTCGCATGTTTAGCTACAAATGTATTAATTAAGTTGTTATAATCAAGCTTTTTCACTAAAGTCTTTTTAATGGACAATTTAGGTAATCCATTCAATCTTTCTTGGGATACGATTGACCGAAAAATAAATTTTAATAAATTTTAATTTTAATTTTTTCAGACTTGTTTAGGCCTATTGTTCTATAACTACAAGCTTAAATTTTTTAAAAATGGGTGTAATATATTAAAGAGAATCAAACATTTTGGGGGGCCCACTTTTGGAATTTTGGGGGGGGCCTAAAGCGGGTCTTCTATTTGGTACAAATTTATTAACATCCCTCTGTCTAATCTCGACCATGTTGCTTTTATTATTATTATTTTTTTATTTTTCGTTGAATCTTGTTTTATTTTTTTTTCATTTTGGTGGCCTAATTTTTTAATTTTTCTGACTTCTGATTTCTATTTTTTAATTTTATCAATAAAAGCATCTACTTTGTTGTAAGGAATTTTGTTCACAAGCAAATTATATGATCTGTTGTTCATGTTCTTTATTAACATCACACCTCCACAGAATCTTATCTTAGCAGGCTCCGATACCACGTCCCTCAACTTGACATGGATCCTTTCCAGCCTCCTCAACAATCGACCTGTCTTGATCCGTGCCCAAAAAGAAATCGATGCGCAAATAGGCAACACCGAATGGGTCAAAGAGTCTGACATTAAGAACCTAGTCTATCTCCAAGCAATTGTCAAAGAAACACTTCGTCTCTACCCACCCGGTCCACTCTCAGTCCCACATCAGGCCATTGAAGACTGTGAAGTCAATGGGTATCACATTCCGAAGGGCACTCGTTTGTTTGCCAATGTTTGGAAGCTCCATCGAGACCCCCGAGTGTGGCCTGACCCTGAAAAGTTTGAGCCAGAGCGGTGGTTGACAGGTCACCATGCTGCGGAGTTGGATGTTTCTGGGAAGAATTTTGAGTTTTGCCCGTTTGGGTCGGGGCGGCGGTCTTGCCCCGGGATTACGTTTGCGATGCAAGTGACGCATTTGACATTGGCTCGATTGATTCAAGGTTTTGAATTCGCAACGCATGGAAATGAGCCAGTGGATATGAGTGAAGGATTGGGGATTACCCTACCTAAATTGAAACCACTGGAAGTATTTATCACCCCTCGCCTTGCTTCTCATCTCTATGAATGAAACCTAGATCGCAAGCAACGTATCATGTAAGAGTAATTACTCAATGTCTCGGATTATCATGTGGTATTTTATAAGTATTACTAAATCTTGTATCAATAAATCGTACAGGTGGTACATAAACACGTATTTTTATTGTGTTGTTTGGAGATAAAAAGTTAAAATATTATGTGTAGTAGGCCAAACCTACGAGTTGTTGTGTTTACAGTATTTTACATTCTCAGTCCAATCTACTTCATTGATGGGTCGAGCCGAAAAACCATTAAGGGCTTGGTCTCTTCCTTATCTGTCGGGTCAGACTTGTCAAATCAACAATTGTTAGGCCGAAGGCTTGACAAATCCGCATAGTGTTCCACAAGTCCACTTTGGGGTGCATGACCAGCGTGTATGCCAAGCTGGAGGCATACGTTCAGCATATACAGGAGGCAGTTGTTAAACAGTTATTTTCAAAGGATATATGCTCGGAAACTCCACCTTGGGCAAGGTGCTCAGCATGAGTCGAGTGGGATGTAGCGTTTGATGCTGGCAGTTATCCATTAGGTCGTGGGAGACAAATTGTTACCAGACGTGGTGGCATGGCTATCGTGATGTCTCGGTATGGTGCACATGCCGTCCACACTAGATTGGATGGCTCAGGACATGATATTTTCAAACATCGTAGTGCATACATCCTGACAGTTCCTATAAAATATACAACGACACTTCATTCGCAAATCCATACACTCAAATTTTTCAATTGGTCCTCTCTCTTTTCTCAAAACTAACATGGAAGGTTGTGATCCTTATTCAACAGTTATATTATTTTATAGAATTCTAAGGTTCACTCTTTTGTAGGTCAACCATAAGCAGTTCCTTATTCAAAAAAATCCCATGAGCATTGCGACAATTATAACATACATTTCATAATAAATTATTAAACCTTAGTATCCAATAGAATTTTAAAAAAAAAATATTAGACTCAAATATATGAAACTATTTTATTCAAGGCAGTCATGAACAAAGCACATAATTGTCCAATTCAATAATTCTCACAGACAAAAATCTTTTTTACGCTAGATCATTCTCAAAGTGGATAAAGGAAATGCCCGAAGAACAAGCACTGTGCTCAACAAAAGGAATACAGAATAGAAGAATCTGGACAAATGGATACGGAATAGAAGAATCTTCCAGAAATAGAAGGAAGAGGCAAAACGAAATGTTCTGATTCTGAGCTTATAATACAGAAAACCAAGAAAATGAACGAATAGCCAGTGAAAAAGCTAGCAAGAAAAAAGGGAGGCCCGGAGTATAGAATTTTGACAGAAGAAGAAGAATGAGGTCGCTTTGGACGGCAGCCATAATTATAATGGTTCTAAGGTAGCAAAATTTCTTATCGGGTAAGTTTCAACCCGCATTAAGCGTAACGATTTACACTGTCTCAAAAAGAGGCTGGGTGAAATAAATATGTTTGTGAAGATGCATACTGTTTGCCCTTGCTACGTGATATAGGTTCACACATTAGTATTTACTAGTACTTTAATGAAACTAAATTGTCTCTGTGCATCAATTCAATACCAAATGCGTTGAAAATCAGAATAATCTGTTGTAAAATAGTAGTTGTTTCCTTAGCGTATAAGATTTAGGTTAAATTAAGTAATCCCTGTAGTTTGAATTTTGTGTCTCTTTGTCCTTACTATTTGAAAAAGTTTGATTTTGATCTTCAGTTTATGTTTTCGTTCTAATTACGTCCAATCGATGACTGCCGTTTGTTTTTTAAACAGAAAAGTCAAATGCTAAATTGTTCCAAGGCTATTTTGGTAACTTAAAGGTGTGTTCGTTTTGAGGTGTTTCTGAAACAATTTTAGAAACAAAACTCTGAGACGTTGTTTGGTTATAAGTGTCTCAGAAACATGTCTGAGAGAAAAATGTTTCAGAGACACTTTTTATAGAGAGAAAAAGTTGTCTGGAAAAATGTTCGAGAAATTGTTCCAGAAACTTGTTTGGGAGAAAATCTCCCAAACACCTAACCAAACACAGCCTTAATGTCTCCATTTCCTTTATATACAATTGTGCTCCTAATGTTGACAAAATGTCATAGTTTTTATGGAACGGGTGGTGTGCTGACGAAAGGAATACAGAATAGAAGAATCATTCAGAAATGGCTAGAAGAGGTAAAGCGAAATCTTTTGATTCTGATTTCTGAGCTTATAATACAAGAAATCAAGAAAATGAAAGAATAAACTTTGAAAAAGCTAACAAGAAAAAAGTGAGGCCCAGAGTTTAGGATTCTGAAAGAAGAAGAAGAAGAAGAAAGAGGTACTTTTGAATGGTAGCTGTAACTATAACGGTCCTAAAGTAGCGAAATTCCTTATTAGGTAAGTTCTGATCCACATCATAGGCGTACGATTTAGGTACCGTATCAGAGAGAGGCTCGGTGAAATAGACATTCCTAGTAAGATGCAGACTACTTGCACCTTTTACGTGATAGTAAGATTACACTTCAGTATTTACTAGTATTTTAGTGAAACTAAATGATCTATATGCTTCAATTCATAACATATACGTGGAAAATCAGAAGGGGCCTTGCACCATAGTAGCTGTTTCCTTAGTGTATAAGATTTATTTATTTTTGGTCCCCATTAATACCCAAATTTTCTTCCTTTTGAAAAGTAGACGTTGAATAATATTTTGAACCCTTACCTTGTGAACTATAAAATCACCAAAATGTGGACACAGAAGTCTATTACCCCTCTATGGAGTTTCTCTCTCATCTACCACTAGCAGTTGCCTTGCTATTAGCTTCACTCTGGTTCTACAACCACTGGAGAACTCATAGTCACAAAACTAAGTTGAAGTCACCCCCTGAACCACCGGGTGCATGGCCCCTCATAGGCCACCTCCACCTACTCCGCGGCCGAGCTCCCCTGGCTCGAACCTTCGGAGCCATGGCCGATAAATACGGTCCAGTCTTCTTGTTTCGGCTCGGGGTTCACCCCGTACTCGTGGTGAACAATTGGGAGTCTTTCAAAGAGTGTTTCACCACCCATGACAAAACCTTCGCCTCCCGCCCACAATCCGGTGCTTGTAAGTAGTACGACCAACTTGTAATATATATGTTTTGAATCATATAGATATATTTATGTATATATATATATATAGAGTCCCTTCTAACAAGTAACAAGAGATTTCTCATTCTACTAAAATAAGGACTTTTTATTTTTTGATGACATTTTGATATTCCGAACCGTTTAATGAGTTTAAAACATGTTTTTAAGTGTACCCGTGAGAAATCAGCTCAAAATATTACCGAAAAAAACTCTAAGCAATTTTTCATAAAACTGTTACTGTCAGTATTTACTAAAAACATATATTAAACACATTGAACAATCTGAACCATCAAAATTTAATAATGAAATAGGAAGTCCTCGTCTTATCCAAATGAGCAATCTCTCCTTAGAATGGAACAAACACAAACACACACGTATATCACTTGAGATTTGTTCAATTGTTAACTTTATAAATTCAAAATTAATCGAAGTGACGTAAATTAGTCCGGACATTGAACCATAAAAGAAAAACAAAATGTTCACTAGAATTCAACTTTCTTTATGCAGCGAATTACCTGAGTTACAACTTGGCTGCATTTGGCTTCGCTGAATACGGCCCATACTGGCGGGATATGCGTAAGCTAGCAATGGTCGAACTACTTTCGGCTCATCGTCTCGAGATGCTCAAACACATTCGAGTCTCCGAAATCGATGCTAGCATCAAAGAGTTGTATTGCCTTAGCAAAAGCAATCAGCCGAATGCGGCCATAGTGATCAATCCGTGGCTCGAGCAACTGACTTTGAATATAATTACGAGGATGGTTACGGGAAAGAGGCTTTTTAGTCGAACAGGTGGCGTGCTAGATTCGGGGCGGAGAATGTCAGGAGAGTTATCAAGAAATTCGTGTATTTGGTTGGGGCTTTTGTTTTGTCGGATGCGATTCCGTTTCCGCCGCTGAGGTGGTTGGATTTGGGAGCGAAGTTGAAGAAGGTGGAGCAGGTTATGAAGGAATTGGACGCCATAGCTCAGAGTTGGATTGAAGAACACGTTGAGAGGAGAGAGAAGGAGGAGGGAGATGCGCAGGACTTGATTGATGTGATGATATCTGCAATTGACGAAAGAGGCAGTTATGGCCACACAAAGGAGACCATCATCAAGGCCACAATACTGGTGCATCTTCTTTTATTACATGCTTATGAACTGAATCATGAATTGTTAAATTTTGATTTAAAAACTTAATGGATTGTAAAAAATATATTTAAAACTTACTTATTTATAAGCAAGTCATCGAAAAAGGGTTTTAACCCAAGTCAACTATATGCGAGTAATTACTTGTTCAAATTTGTTTTGAAAATTTAACGAATTTTGATAATCGTCAAAGTTTGATTTGTTTATGTACTAATAAGTGAATTACAATATGGTTTTAATGAACGAATACAAGCTCAGACTTAAATAGTTTGCTTCATTTATTAACTGTAATTGTACATAATGGCACGTTTGTCAACGATCAAAATTTTAAAAAAAATATGATACATATAGTAAGAAGAAGATATAAATAGAAAGTGAACTTTATTATAGAAAATTCAATATTTATAAAGGTTTTTTTAAATATTTTCTCAAAAAGAAGAATATGATTACTTATAAGTAGCTAGATTATATTTTTATAGTTCATAATGAGTAATTAATTTGGATATTTTGTATATATAAGGTAATGTAGAATGAGGCTAACATATATATATTGGGGGACGAGTGGCATAATTTTATCTTCATTCAGAGGATAAAGCAGTCATTCAGATATCATGTCCGAAGTTCAAAGAAATAAAAAAAAACTCCAAATATAACAAACGGCGAATAATCATATCTAAGGTGATAACAATGAACCTTTGTACAACTCCAAACCCTAAAAGGAGAATGATAAAGGTTATACCCCATGCTATGTATGTATATCCCCTTGTATTTTCTGGGTCAAATTTTATGAAATAAGCCCATCCGAGCATTAGTCTGTTTTTTTTCTGTTCTCTTGGTTAATGGCGACACTAATTCGAATGATGTTCTTTTTGAGTGTTTTATTTTGTACAAATTTATTGACATTCCTTTGTCTAACCTCGTACCTTGTTATTATTTTTTGTTTTTGTAGTTTTTTTGTATTTCATACTGTTATATTTTTTTTTATTTTTGGTAGCCTAGTTTTCTAATTTTCCCAGCTTCTGATCTTTTAATCGTACATGTTTTTTTTATCAATGAAACTATATTTGTTTTGTTTTGAAAATATTAATGACATTCCCCTACCTACAGAATCTCATCTTTGCAGGCTCCGATACCACATCACTCAACTTGACATGGGTCCTATCCATCCTCCTCAACAATCGACCCATCTTAATCCGTGCCCAAGAAGAAATTGACACCCAAATAGGTAAGACCCAATGGGTCAAAGAATCCGACATTAAAAACCTAGTCTATCTCCAAGCAATTGTCAAAGAAACACTTCGTCTCTACCCACCGGCGCCACTCTCCGTCCCCCATCTAGCCACCGAAGACTGTGAAATCACCGGGTATCGCGTTCTGAAAGGCACTCGTTTGTTCGCCAATGTTTGGAAGCTCCACCGAGACCCGCGGGTTTGGCCTGACCCTGAAAAGTTTGAGCCAGAGCGGTGGTTGGGGGGTCATCATGCTGCGGAGCTGGATGTTTATGGGAAGAATTTTGAGTTTTGTCCGTTTGGGTCGGGCCGACGATCTTGCCCCGGGATTATGTTCGCGACGCAAGTGACCCATTTGACTTTGGCTCGATTGATTCAAGGTTTTGAATTTGCGACTCTGGGAAATGAGCCAGTGGATATGAGCGAAGGATTGGGGATTACCTTGCCTAAACTAAAACCGCTGGAAGCAATTATCACCCCTCGGCTTGCTTCTCATCTCTATGAAACCTAGTTCGCATGGCCACATATTATGTTTAGAGTAATTGCTCAATGTCTCGAATTATTTTGTAATATTACATTGGGTTATTCATAAAAGATAGAGACAGAGAGTTGAGGAGAGCCAAAAATCAAAGTTTGAGTAAGAAATTTATTTCCTTCTATTATCAATGGCAAATAAAACTATGTTTATTCTTCTTTTTAAGATGTATAAAATTCGAGATACTGATAAATTATATTTCCGCAAAAAAATTCAAATATAAATTTCCTCAAACCCCCCTTTTTTTTTTTTTCCTCACTCACTCAAACCCACCAACCCTTCCTAGATCTCACTCCACCACTGCCACATTAGTAATTCACTATTTCTCAGATTAAGAGGCAATTACAGAACCCTAACATAAATCAATTTGCGAAACCCGAATCGAAACTGCATAGATTCAACTGAAATAAATATTTTAAACACCACCAAAAAACTGAACATAAACAGAATTTCTCAATGAGCTCATCACTGACCTTGTTCACTTTGGCTCTCATCAAAGTCTTGTGTTGAAAAATCTCTGGAATTTATACCCATCCAGTGATATTATATGGCTGCATCCAAGGATAGCTTGAACAGAACACCCTTAAGGAACTTCTGCTAAAACAGAAGAGAAATGCCTTGTATGAAAAGCCATGTAAGAATCCCTCGGCTCGTGGGTGATTGATTTCTCGTCTCAAGATGCTTCTAAGTAACCAAACTAAACCAAATCATACCAAGTCTTGAGTCCCAATCAACTAGGTTACGCTACATGAATCCGTTTTCATTTTTATCTCTGTCAAGATGCTTCAAAGTATTGACTGAAGTTTATAGGATTCATGCACGCCTTTATATATGTCAATATCGATATCTGATCCAAACACAACCTAAAGTAAAAAGAAGGGGAATATTGTTACCAGTCTGCACATCCCTCGGCTCGTGGGTGATTGATTTCTCGTCTCAAGATGCTTCAAAGTAACCAAACTAAACCAAATCAGAACGAGTCTTGAGTCCCAATCAACTAGGCTAGGCTACATGAATCCGTTTTCCCTTTTATCTCTGTCAAGATGCTTCAAAGTATTGGCTGAAGTTTATAGGATTCAGGCATGCCCTTTTGATCTTTACAGACGCTCCAATGTTTGATCAACACCATAAGAAAAGATCAAAGAGCTCCCCACAGCACCACCGGTCAGACTTCGGCTCATTTACAATGTTTCTTTCTTACCCAACCTCATGGAATTGCTTCGCCTCATTGATTGCTTATAAATCTCTCGTCTTCGTAACTTCGTGCCAGAAATTTCTATTTCTCCTGTGAGTTTAGAGCTCTGCTTTTTCGAGCTTAAACCTCATTCTCCCTCTTCTGGTTATCTTTGAATTTGAATATAATCTTCCCCTGCAGTGGAACCATTAACTTAGTTATACCGACTCATCCCATTCAATGTTTCACTTCAAACCCTGAACAAATTTGATTCTAGAAAGAGATTTTGAAGACTATAAACAGGACCTTGTCTAGAAAAGATGCAATGCGATTACAGATCAGGCACTAATCAAGCAATGCTGAAAAAATTATCAAAAATATCAAGAAGAATTGAAGAACCAAGGAAAAACCAATAATTAATACGACTTATTAGAGGGGGGAAATAGCATAAACAGAAAAGTAATTGAAACAACATGTGCACGCGCGCGTGAAAGGAGGAACATGCTTCCCTTCTTATCAGTTTGAATTAGCAAAAGTTCTAAGATCAAGGAAAATTTAAGAATTCTTTGCATCGTCAATATCCATATCAACTGAATCATGAGAAACCAAACACATCAATCAAATATACAATTATAATTCTGAACCATGAACTTCTCATCACATCCTAGTTGTTTATCTTGAGTCTCGATAAAGTTTTATATTTGCCCCAAAGTTCTTTTTGAGTACCCTGTGTCTCTACCTATTTCCTGGAAGGCCGCAAGACCCTAACATGCCAGGATAAATTATCATCTTCAGCTTGTGACCTTGAACATACCTGTGGCTTTCTGAAATTGGCAACGCTATACTTTTTGATGCAAGAACAATCTTCCATCACCACATCCCTTCTAATGCCACCCGATTCGTATGATTGCATTCACATGTTACCTTTGAAATTAATTGAAGAAACCAAAAGTGATGGGTCATCGTGCCATGCACCAAGTGGTTAAAAAAAACACTTGCAAAGTATAAGCGAGTTCCAAACAAAGATAATGGCGTGTGAGTGTATTTTCCCATGGACTATTTGTCAACTTTAATCTCCAATCAAGAAAAGAGCTTCAGACCCAGCAGCCAAGTTACCAAACAAGATATATCAGATCCTGCAGATATGAAACTTACAGATTTTGTCATGTGAAACGACTTGAATAGTAGCAAAAGACGCAGCTCAATGTGAACGCTCTGTAAAAAGTAAACGAAAACAAACAAAAGAAAAGAGAAGTCTAGGCTAGGAATGCATGCTTCCAAGGATGGCTAACACAGTAGAAGAAAGCCTTATGTTCCTATATCACAAAACAGTAATTAAAACCATACCCGTGGAAGGTACCCGTGCTAAATCTCGAACAATGATTTATATTGCAGTTTCAAAAGCGTCATCAAACACTTTCATCTTTATTGACTCGGCAGCTTCCCGTACCTTCTTTCGATCCCAAAATCCACTTACCACAGCAGTCCATGTTTCCTCATTGGGGATACACCCATCAACCACCATCTCCTCAATTATGCGTGCACCTTTATAAAGGTCTCCTTTCTTGCAAAAACAATTAACAAGAGAATCAAAAGTTTTGGCCTCAAGAGAAAGACCCCTAGTGCGCATGCTTAGATACAACTGAAAAGCCCGATTTGGATCATTCTCTATTAAAAGGCCTTGGACCACAGTATTGTGAATTCTAACATGGAGGCTCCATGTTAATCGATTTGGTGAGATCCCCTCAAGCACCATCTCATCAAGGAAGTTTGCAGCTTTCTGGAACTTGTGTACATCACAAAAGCCATTTATGATTTTGCAGTATAATCCTGCATCTGGCTTCAATCCCTGGAGCTTCATCCTATCAAGAATCTCTAAAGCTTCTCTAAGTTTTCCCTCTTTACAAAGTCCATGAAGTAAAGTACTATATGTTACCATGTTAGGCTTAAGGCGTTTGCTAAGCATTGTTTCCAAAAGTTCCATGGCTTGTGAACTGCATCCGCCCTTGCAAAGTCCGTCCATGAGGGAGCTGTAAGTAAACACATTGGGCTCAATACCTTTGCTTTTCATCTCTTCAAACAACCCCATAGCCTCGTCCAAATTATTTGATTGGCATAAACCGTTAATTAAAGAAGTGTAGGTAACAACAGTTGGTGAACAACCTTTATCCGACATCTCCATGAAAAGCTCCTTTGCCTCACCAATCTTCTCAAATCTACACAACCCATTAATCAAAGTACCATATGTATAGGAATCTGGAACACACCCACGATGAGGCATCTCACGAAAAATAAGGAGAGCCGCATCCATTGTACCACTGTTCTTACAAAGGGCTTTAATCAACACGTTGAGGGAAACAACACTTGGAGGAATACCCATTTGTCTCATGTACCTATAAAACCTTAAAGCCAACTTCAACTGGTTTTCACCGACAATAATATCAAAGACTGTAACATAGGATTTTTGGGTAGGTTCACATTCGTATTCTTTCATCCTTTGGAAAACTCTAATCGCCTCAAGCGGTTTGTGAACCCGGCCATAACCTCTACATATGGAAAGAAATGTATCTTCTTTGATGTTACACTTTTCATCCTTCATCCTATTCAGCAAATCTTCAGCTGCTCTGAATTGGTTCACGGAGACGAATCTGGAGATCATGAGACCAAAGGTGCTGTGATCATGCCGAAAACCATTAGTGTACTCCCCCGTTGCAGCATCAAAAATGAGTATAGCCTTCTGTAAGTCTTTTTCTGCTTTAATAAGCTGTTCAACTAGAGTTACTGTGATTCGCTTCGGCCATTTGATCATTGTCTTGCTTCCAATTTCCACAATTCCTCTCTCCTCAAAGTTGAACAAATTTTATCTAGACATGACCATCTCCTAAGCTTCGCTACAATGCAAACACTCGCTTAATAGTTCGCAAGACATTTGTTAATATAAAATTTAGCCAGTGTCTAAGTAGGAAAAAAAAACAGACAACAAACTTACCATGAGTTAATCTGTTTGGTTTTGGCAAGACTCACGCGAACCAATGTCTAGGTAGGGAGGAATTCATTGATCATGGAAATAAGAGGATAGAAAAATGATGCTGCATGTTCCTGGAGTAGAAACAAATACGTTGTAACTGATAAGAGTACTTCAGTGGTTCAAAGAATAGCACTTCCATTATTAGGTAGATAGGAAAACAAAGGATATATGATCCAAGCACTGGCTTAATCCACTTATATAAATAGAAATAAAGACCAAGTTCGAAACCAAGTTTTTAGGCCACGGGTTTGCTCGGTCGTTAACTTCAGAGCTCCAAAGACTAGTCGTCAACAAATGGGGTATACACAAGTTGACCGGATACCTGGGTTATCAAAAAATTCAAAACCAAGCAGTTGTTGAAACTACTAAGACAAGAAAACCCAACCACACGCGCCAATGCCAACTAACTGAACATAAATTCTAAAGTTTTTGGCTTAGACATTTCATCAAACAGGTAGAGGATAAGTTATCCGCTAATCATTTCATTCATTTGCCTCTAAACAAAATACACATTGACGTAAGCGGGAGGCTCATCAAACCTGACATAACCAGACACTGATCACTAAAAATACAATTTCCCGGTAACCGACCATCGACTCAATCATTTTCCTACCAAATGACAAAAGTCTTCGCTGCTTATGGCCAGGAAGTAAATAGGATAAAGGAAGAGGGAGGAGAAAAAAAATTTACCGGAGAGCGGGGGTTTTCGGTTGATCCGCAGCTGGAGGGAATTCGTGCGCACAGGAAAAGGATGGACACTTCCTTCTTTTTTGTACTATTTTTTTGGTTAAATTTTTACCGCTCTCTGCAATAATTGAAGAATGTTAAAATTCCAAGGGTAAAATACACTGAACTCCACTAAGATTTCTAATAATTTTAGGGACCTTGAGGTTTCAGAAAATACAATCACTTTCTCTATTTTTAAAACTATTAGATTATTACCCTTGTCTTTAGTTTTCATTAACTTTTGTTAGCTTTGGCCAAAAGTTGTGTTTTAATTTGACTTATTTTATGAATTTTGATAATTTTCTATTTTTTTGGACTTGTTACGAAATGTGGTCTAACAAGTCAAATAGTTCAAATCGGATCAAGATCGGCCGAAATCGATTAAAATTGAACTGGTTTAATTGATTTAGTTTTGATTTACAAATTTTCTAAACAAAAAAACTAATTCGGTCCTATAAATCTCATCCAACTGGACCGAATTGAACTAGTTACAATGTTACACCCATACCTATGTTGATATTCTTTTCTCTTTTTTTTTGTTAATTTAATTCACATAAAGAAAATGTTGATTTTTAACAAACGGGCTAAATGGTACCTAAAGCGATCACAAGATCCAAATTATATTGATAAAGTGCGAAGAGGAAAAAAATCAACAAACTTACATGTTTGCTCTATGAATTCAAAATCGAATAATAATTCTTTTTTATTGCGTCGATATGTTGCTATTTTATTGCTTAAATATTATCTGCAAATTATTTTAGATGTGCCTTATAAATAAACTAGTGATTTCTTTAACGTTTAAAACCTTAGAAAAATTTATAAACTAGTTTGGATCAAGTGAGAAAATTAGTAATTGATTGACCTATATGTTAGTGTGGAGTCGTCCGGGAAGCGATTTCATTTGTGAGCTCAAGATCCGAGAAGCGATTTTATTCGTGAGCTCAAGATCTTTCGAAGTGTTTAATACTTAATTTAGCAACCACTATCAAAGTTAGCACCCCATCAGTCAGAGATTGGTTGGAAAACACTCTGGTGACTAAGTCAGTACTCGAAGAAAAATAAGAAAAGTATTGAAATTAGACAAAAGCTTATGCATATATCTTTTCCTTCAAGTATTATGGCTCCATTTGGCCAAACTTAAACCAGGCTGGATTATCTGGCTTATTTTTTGTCTTTATTCAAATTTTTTTTGTATTTGTTATTTTTACGTCATTTTTTCGTGGCTTATTGATTCGTATCGATGAAACAAATCTAAAAAGTATAAAATTATGTCCAAAAGTTAAAAAAAAGTCACTAAAGACGAAAAATAAGCCAACACAGACGCTGTTTTTGGCTTATTTTTTGTCTTTTCTGAACTTTTTTTAATTTTTAACATAATTTTATACTTTTCTGAAATCTCTTGTCAAGACGAACCAACAACTATCAAAAAATTGATGAAAAATAAAAAATTAAATAAAAATTTCAAATAAGGACAAAAAACTAAACAGTGAATAATCCAATAATTCAGCCAAGCCAAATGGACCCTATACCTTGTATACATCTCTTGGCTTGAACACTAAGTTTGAATTGACACGGGCAGAGCACATTCCCTAATTGAAAATGACCCATTATTGAATTATGTTACGACATCACCCTATGTTATGATGAAATTTAATGTTCCAAGTGTTAATCAACCCAACGCCAGGTAGAGACTCTATTTTGACACAATTGAGTTTGGCAGCGAGACAACCTACTCAATCCGGCTCTATGAAGAAGTGTCCCATCATGGATAGGAAAAAACTGTGTCATAGGCCTGGTTTGGGCTCAGTCCGGCATCGTATTGAGATTTAGGTTGGCTTGAACCCATCAGGTTCTCCTGTTTGGGCCATGAACTGTGGACCTGGTCGAAACTCGGCTCATTCAGTTGAAGGGCACCGTCCTTGTGCTCTGTTCAACAGTAACTCATCCTTAACTTGGCCTTGACTAGGTGCCATGTTGATTCGTTCCTCCAAAATTAGTACACAAATATGAAATCATATCCTGTATACCTAAGTGCAAATGAAAATGTACATTAATTTTTTATGTTTTTATTTTGATATAATTATCAGATCAATGAGTTCTTCTGATAAATTAATTGTCCTCGTTAAATTATTTGTATGAAATCCAAATGAAAGCAAATCTATGTAAATTGCATACGAAGTAAAACTTTATTTTTATTGAATTTTGAAGGGACAACAATATATTTATATTTTGGAATGATTTGATCATTTCAATCAAGGCCATGACCAGATCGATTACATCAGCAAAGCGACTGCAATAATTGGTAAGAAATAATATTTTTTTCGTTCATTAAACTGCTCTAAGAGCAAATTCGAACCCGTAAGAATTATTATATGGTATGTTAAAAATTCGGAACCGTAGATGCACGAAGGGTCTAAAGTTTTATGTGCATCTAACGGTTTAGGACACGTCTTTTTACCATTACTCTAATTCTAATGCTTATGAAACAAACAGTACAACCTATTTCTTGTAGGGAAAAACTATTCGACAAATTCATACACACTCGAGCATTTCAAAAGATATACACCTATTCTATTAATCATTAAAACTGAAAGTACTTAGCGTGAATGTAATGAACAAGAATAAAAAGTTAATTGAAAAAATAAACCAAACCGAGTTTCGTGTTTCACACTGTCCCCTTACGACAAAATAGCCACCTCACCGTGGCTGTTGGAAATTTTATTCGGTGTTTATTTCCCAAGATAAAACAGCTCATATGAATGGAGTAACACTTGATGAAGTCCATCTGTCGAACTTTCTTGTGCTTGTCTATCTCACACTTGAAAAATCAGAATCAAAGAGTTCTCTCGTAGACAAAATTTCGTGTATCTAAAACACATGAATGATTGGCATATATGTATAGAACCATAAGGAACCTTTAGAATGCATAACCGCAAAGACCTTTGAAAAAAAAAATTACACGAATGAGGATAATGGAGTCTCTTGAATTGCGTAATAGACTATACCCTTCAGTTACCGAGAAATCTTTTGGTGTCCAAATTATTCACACTACATTGTTTTCCAATTGAATAAAAAAAGCCCAGATAAACATTTTGAATGTTAAATTTGTGTGGAAGTGAGAGGAGACAAGAGATCGTTTAAAAAAAAAAAATTTAGATTTAATCTTTGATTTTTTTTTTCTTTTTTATAAAAACTGTATGGAAAACGAAAAGAGAGGGAGATTTGATCTAGATCTTTTCCTCTTCTACAGCTTTAATAAAATAAATACTTAGACGGTCACAGTCAATTCCATATCTTTAAATATATTAAATGTCCGCTCTACGTTGTTAAATAGATTACATGTACCAATTTTATTGTTAAAAAATATATTTAATCTTTGATTTTTTTTTTCTTTTTTGTAAAAATTGCACGGGGAGCGAAGAGAGAGAGAGAGAGATTTGATGGAGATCTTTTCCTCTTATTTTTTGTTACATAATTATAAGTTTAATAAAATAAATACTTAGACGGCCACAGTCAAATTTATATCTCTAAATATATTAAAAGTCCGCCTACGTTGTTATATAGATTACATGTACCAATTTTATTTTTATGATTTATTTTCACTAAACCTTTGGTGACTGTGTATTTGTAGAACTAATAAAAATGTTGTATAAACATTGATATACAAAAGTCATAAATATCAACTACTAACACGGGGACAGAGTTTAGGGGCAGAATCAGAATTTTACGTTTTGGGGTTTGAGATTTTTTTCCGCAAGGAAGAGTCCGAATGTAATTTTAGGGGGTGGCCAAATATATATAATTTTTATAATTTTAAAAATTTATGCCTAGATCCTAATTTTGTTAAATTTTTTTTTGAAGGGCATGACCCCCTCAATCTCCATCGTAGTTTTGCCCCTGAGTTCCGATTAAGTTTTATATTTTTTATGGTTTAATTTTGAGCCATTGTGGATCGGTGATGGATTTGTCCATTGCCATTCTCAATCTTTGAAATAAAAATTTGTATTCATTCTCGTCACGTCCTCGCCCTATTTCTTTTAGTAGAAAGAATTAAGATTAATCCACTCATGTAAAAATTAATCATGAATTCACGATTGAAAGACTGTACAGGTTGTACAAATATAAATTACATAATACAACAACTATAATTTAATTTTTCAAATTAACAATCCGGAGTTAGAATATAAAGGTAATTTGCATAATCCGAAACTCAAACATGACATAGTTAAACTGTTTAAATAAGCTAACTTTATACTATAAACATTGCGATAGAATATCCCAAATGGATTGACCTAGTAGTCAAGGCTTAAGACTTAAGAATTTACTCTCTCTTAAGGTATTAGGTTCGAAATTAGGATAAAACTTAAACGTAAGAAAACCTAATTACAAAAACCCACTATTATGAAATTACGTATATTTCAAGGGATAAAAAATAAATTTATACATATATATAATAATTATTTCAAAACGGACCGGGGACCGAGGTAGAGATAGGGACAAAGGTATTTGAATTTGCTTTCGATCCGTTACCCGATTTTTTATTTTAAAACTTTGCTTCCAAATCTAATCCGATTTTCAAAAAATTTTCTAAAGCTCCAATCTAAATAGGATAGATAAGGGCAAGATTGGACCAAATCAAACGAAATTACCATCACTATTATTTAGCAAAAATTTTATGGGTGACACGTTGATACATATTTTTATTGGACTATTGAGAGACAAAGGATCATCCAATAGTGTGCGTTGTGATAATTTATTGATCGAATGAGTAATGTCGCATGATATTTCAAAATATTCACGTCAACTTAAAAAAAATTGTAAAAATTTCACATAAATTTATGACGTAAACAAATATGAGTAATGTTAGGAACATATATATTCCGAACACAGATGTGTCTGGAATCGTTATATGCACATAGAACCCTCAATAACAGGAACACTTTCAGATGTGTACGACATCTAGAACTATTGATTATATGCAGAGCCCTCAATAATTTATAAAACTCTATGTGTATTTAATATTTTTTGATATATCTGTGTTCAAATATGTCCGAACGTTCGGAGATTAATCAACCCATATGCGAAACTAATAAATGTCGTAATCATCGGCCAGCTAACGCATTAAAAAATTTCCATAATATCAATCCGTTTTAAACAGGTCAACACCAATCCACCACGCCCCGTAATCCCCATAACCAAATTCCGTTCCATTCACATTCTTCGTGTCCTCCTCAAAACGCCTCCATTTTGCGCCAAATAGCACTCCCACAGCACCAAACCCAACTCAAAACTCTCTCACCTCCCTCTCTCTCTAAAACTTTCTATCTCTGTGTGGGTCTCCCATTGATTTTCTCATTGGAAGGCGGAGGGAGAGAGATGGGGAGGAGGAGGAGTTCGCCGGTGAACAAGCTGTTTGCGTGGGTTCGGAGGCAGTCGATTAAGGTCAAGACCTTCTTAGCCGTTACGACCGTGATATCTTCGCTGGTGGCACTGAAACTTCTCATCAGAGATCACAACCACTTCTTCGTCGCCTCTGAAGCGATTCACGCCGCCGGAATTCTGGTTTTGATTTACAAGCTCACCACTAAAAAGACCTGCGCTGGTACATTTGAAAATTCTCTGAGTTTTTTTATGATGCAGTCTGAACGTTTTGTTATCTTGTACAATTGGGTTCAGAATTTTATTGCCGTCTCTTGACAAACAGACCGGGAGATTAGGATAGGATCTTAAGACACAACTGGTTTTTCTACCGTCTGGTTGGTGTTGTAGTGGGTTCCACTTGGGGTCCTATTTTTATGATCTAAACTGTTAATTTTGTTAGACCAGAGGCGTAGGGAATGAAATTATTTCCTATTGGTTTGGCGAAAGTTGATGGTTTGTTTTTAAAATCATAGTTCTCTCTTGTTTTTTTTCATCTTCCTAAACATGACCAATCATGTGACTGTAATTTTTGGATCAAGCTTACTCCAATGGATGATCTACCCACCAGACGCGAGTTTATAAAATCGATGAATCAAAACGGGATGCGTGGGGCCCACGGACCATGACGGTAGGGTGTGGCTTGAGCAGGGGCGAATCTCAAATTTATAGATACCGGGTCAAGTATTTTATGTCATCGACATACTATATGTAAGGCAAAACATAATATTTGAGTGTTTTTGAGATTTGGAACCATAATAGTGTGAACCTTCGCCCAGCTGCTTTTAATTGGAAATTTGGAATACCCAAAGAATGATGTGGATGAAAACTACAAATATACTAAAAGGTGAGACAAAGAGATTCCGGTATGCACAATCTTGCAAAAGTACCATTCATTGTGCCAATACCCGAAGTACCTGATACGGTAGGACATGTTTTTTGAAGTACCCTTGCTTCGTAAGAAGTTTTCTTGAAACATACAAATTGGTTCTTAATTATTTGCAGTGTACATGGTCTTGGCTGATGAGATAGTTGTTTCTCTCCGTTTCTTTTAGGCCTTTCTCTGAAGACTCAAGAACTTACAGCTATATTCCTTGCCGTAAGATTGTACTGTAGTTTTGTCATGGAAGGTGACATTCACACAGTGCTTGATTTTGCCACACTTGTCTCAACGGCATGGGTTGTGTACATGATAAGATTCAAGTTGAAGTCATCCTACACTGCAGAGCTTGACAACTTGCCGAGATATCTTGTGGTAAACACTTTGTTGATACTTCAATTTAGTCATGGTTGGTAAAAAAACACAGAATGTTGTATCTCTATGCAGCCATGGGGTCCAAATCTGATTTCCATGGTTGATTATTTTAGATTCTGTCTTCATCATATGCTTCAATATTGTAAAATATTTGCACAATAGTCAGGAAGTTAGGCAGTGTAGGCACCCTCATCCTCCACTAGGAACTTTTGAAATAATGTAGGATATTATCAAATATAGACTTTCCATTTGTCCATCTAATGGTAATTGTTGTTTGACAATCACATGTTAGTTCACAATCATAGAAAACGAATCCTATAATGTCTATGTTGTTGAAGCCTTGATGCAACTCCCTGTGACTTCCCGACTTCTTTTAAACTTTTTCTCCAGTGTGAACCTTGACTTTGCTTTCAGACAATAAGTAATTCTTAAAATGGGTTCTTTATTTTCATCAAGCCACTATGCCTATCTTTTTCCTTTAGTTTATTGAATTTTTTATCTAACACGTGTACCATATGTACGAATCGAGACTTTATATGAACACTTAGTTGTTCAATTACTGTAAATACATATTCCCAACACCTTACAGGTTATCCCTTGTGCCATCCTTGCCGTTCTTATGTACCCACATACAAGCCGTTCTGTTATCAGCCAAATGATGTGGGCGTTTTGTGTTTACTTGGAAGCTGTTTCAGTGCTGCCTCAACTCCGTTTAATGCAGAATGCAAAGGTTAATGTTATCTCTGAGTCATCTCGTCTTCCCTTTCAGTATTCGATTAAGTTAGTATTGATTTTGGTTCGTCCAAATGCCTTTTCTTTTTCAGATGGTTGAGCCATTTACAGCCCATTATGTATTTGCATTGGGCGTTGCAAGATTCTTAGGATGTGCTCATTGGATCATTCAGGTTGGTTTTTATATATCATATTCTTGCACGTATTTAAGTACTCGGTTACCAGCAATCAAACATATGCGGATCATGTACAAAAGCTCTTTAATATATCAGTTCAAAGTAAAGCATTACGAGAGGCCCCTACTATGGTGAATAGCGCTATTGTTTGTGATAGTTTTGATCCTCGTTTTTTCGGTTCAGGGGCAGTTTTGAATGCCCTGAGTCCCTCATTTCTGGAGTGATTTTTCTGAGTGGGGATGGGTATAAGATACTTGCCAAGGTACTTTTCTACCCATTTAGCTCTGTCAATTACTTAGGCTGTAATCAGATCATGGATTTGAGGAGGGAGTAATGATTAATCAACTTTAAGAAAAATATGTATAGTAACAGATAAGAAATGAATGAGCTGACAAAATTGCATTTATTTATTTGGTTTGCCAAATATTTAAATTTCTGGAGTTTAGTCCCTCCACAAATCCATGAACTAAACACAGCCATAGAGATCAAGCTCTTGATGTCGAAGAAGTCAAGCTCTTGATGTCAGGGTATTCAAGGAGGGGCGCCAACACTACCAACTCGATCTTGCAGTAGATTGCCCTCCTAGGGGTACTTGGCAACTCACTCGTGGGGCATGATATCCCAAAATTCCTCGAGTACTTGCTGCACTTCCCGAGAAAGAAAGTCGTCTTGCTATTGGATCCACCCTTCTGTTGACTGTTAGCATGAAACATGAATTGGGTTCTATTCATCAACTTTAAGGTGTCAAGTCACTGGAAGGTGTCAGGTCAAAGTCAGTAGGAGTGGACCAACACAAATTGATATGCGTTCGAATTCCTACTTTTCCATCACCCTGAAAATGAAATAATTTAGTGGAGCAGTGTGTAATCCTGCTAGAAAAGAAGTCATTTTTTAGTCCTTCTGATTCATCTTCGCTACTACATCTGGCAGGTTTACGATACTGCTGGTAGGAATCTGTACTTCATCGGAAGCGGGTACTTTTGGCTACCAATGGTTTTCCTCTCGGAAATTGTCCAGACATTCATCTTGGCTGACTTTTGTTACTACTATATCAAGAGGTGAGCCTTTCTAAATTGTGTTGCCGTCAATTTTTTTTTTTATATGCCAAAGCAATCTCATTCCAGTTATTCAGTTGAAAAACATTTGGTGATTCTGCTTTTGTTTTGATATTCTGATATGCAGCGTTGTAAACGGCCAACTTCTAATGAGCCTGTCCCCCGTCTAGGGTTCCGACTGTGAAAATTGGATGGTGTAACAATGTACATTTGTCTTTCGAGCTGCTGGATTTTAATTTAGACATCAAGAAAGCCAAGAAATGTCATGAACTATTCATTCTGCTTTTGCTGTTGAAACTAGATGGCCTTTGTTTTAATCTTGTTATGCTATTTGGACTTTGGCCAAGTGGGTTGCAGGTCACAATGGAGTAATTATTCAGCCGTCTTTGGGGCACCATCGTGTGTTGTCCTAACACCCTCTTTCATTATACATTCATCTAGGACTTGTGCACTTAGTCATGAGCACTGTATGCATGTGTGATGGAGAAAGGAGTTGAAACACAACGTGACGGTACCATAAAAACACTCAATATTTTTTTTGTCACAATCATGTGTGATTGATCCATGGGAATAGCTTTTGATGTCCATTGAATGATCTGGGTCAACTCCCCATTCAAAAAAAAATTGAAATTTTTATCCGTTATAAAAGTGGCATAGAGTCGATGCTTGAGTTGAGACCTGTAGCTCGGTATCTTGAAAAATAGCTTGAGGGAGATAGAAGCTCAATGGGACTTGGCTCTCGGCTAGCCGTAGGCCCATAAGAAATGAGAGGGGTCTGGAGAGATCGATCTTGAAGGGATATGCTATGGAGCTATCTGTGTACTAGCATGTCGAAGCTTGTTTCGAAAGTGAAATTACCACCGGTTTTAAAAAGAGGAAAAACCCCTTCTAAATGCAGTTTTAATCTTATATATAATACTATCAAACGCACTCTTGTCGGAAAGACTGTAAAGATTAATTTTATGTGTGCACAAAGTGACCCAGAACACCTTATTATCAATTAAAGAAAGGAAATCAGTTAATGTAAATCATTTGATTATATCCAAATGGTTTTATACATGGAATTTTTCAGCATTGCTTTAAAGCAAAGAAGTTGAAATTAATCATGCAAATGGCTTGTTTTATTGTTTTTCTTGCCGTCAGTTTTAGACCTCCGGTGTAAAATTTGTTGGTTTTGTGTTTTTAGCATTTTCTGACAGGAATTGACCCTTGATTAGAAATTCAAAATCTGTAATTTTGTAAACCGCTAGAGAGACCTTGTAAAATCCAGCAAAATGTTGGTTGATGACCGACATTTTGGGCTGAGATTTCAGACCATAAATCAAATCGTTATGCATGAACACGCTGCACAAGTATCGACGATAACGTTAAGTATGTCTGCAGATCTTGGTGGAATTTCGTGTGAGCTGGTTAACTAAATTTTGACCTTGATTCTATGTGGTTATTATATTATGCATGAGACAATGGTGTTATGGAATAAATTATGTGATTCTGAATGTTGTAGTATTCACGGTGCTCCGAGTACAATTGTCGTGATTCAATTTTATTTATACTAATATTTTGATACATTTTTAAATCATCTCTAAAGATTATCACGTCGGTAATAAAAAAATGAAATTATTCAAATTAAAATTTTAATTTCAATTACCATATAAATTTTCATCCAACCTAAAATCATGGAGAAATGCTAGGATCCCATAATTGGATCTCCGAAATGTTCCCGAATGATGAGGTGTCAAGTATCCAAGAGAGGTATTGCAAGTGTTATATACTCATATGAGAAAGAAAGAGATGTTGACACTTTATCATTTTGGAACATTTCTGAGATCCCATTTTGAGATCTTAGCATTTCTCCATGATTTAATATATGTCCCTTATTATAGGCATGGTTTTAGGAGTTTTTAATGGGGTCAATGTGTAGATATTGTACTACGTGATTGTTAGATTGTAACAATCATGTGAGTATATCTTGCATATTATTGTACTTATTATTTTCAAACAAAATTCAACTTTCCTGGTCCAACTTGGATCCCACCTCACAAAGGATAGCATGTCACAAATTATTATTTGATACGAATGCATATTTAAACATAAAACAAAGATTTGGACTTAGATATATCTAAATTTCTTCTCTTTACAATACAACTTACGTATGTCAAACATTTTGAAAAAAATGCGGTGTACATGTCTATAATATTTACCATAGTCACCCATAGTAGTAATACTAAAATTCACTCCATACAAAAAGGGATTGATAATTGGCTGTTTGATCCCGATGACATTAGCAATCATATTGTTGGTCATTTTAATAAGGGGTGTAAATATAAACTGGTAATCAAACTAAATCGATTATTCAGTCCAATTTTTGACTCAGATCGGTCTGGTCCGGTTAGATTTGAGTTTTTTTAAAAATTTCAGTTTGGTTTTCGATTTTTAACATTTAGGAGCCGGACCAAATTGAACTGGACCAGTTCTGTAAATGTTAACCCTAAAAATAAAATTATATTATTTATCAATTGTAATTTACAACAAAAATTGTAATTATTTCTTGGTTTGCACTTTTCATGAAACTTAGTGTTGAGACCGCAACTTTATTGACTTGGTTTGCACACTACTTTGGATTGGATGCAATTATTTTATATTGTGATTGCCATGCCATTTTTCTTGATTATTTGATATTATTCTTGATTACTTAAAATTCTTTTAAAAAAACCTGTTACAATTGGACTTTCTTTATTTTTTATATTTTTTGAAAATATAGATTTTGACCCACTCAAATCGGAAATCGTACCAAACCGGTCATAAACCAGTCAAGCCAAATTGGACCAAACTGTTAGACTTTAGTCCGATTTTCGATTTCTCATTTTTCTAAATTTGACAACCGGTTTAGTCCAAATTTATTGGTCAAACCGAACTGATTACGCTCCTAATTTTAACCAAAATCTTTTCATGACTGATAGGAACTCAGAAACATGTGTTTGGAACTCCCCCCTTACCTTCCACAGCCTAGATTCGTCATCACATGTTGAATTGCGCTCCACGTCCTATGCCAGCGAGATTTATTCTGTTGTCGTGTCCTTCAAACCCTTCGGGACCTGACCCAGGCTCCACGCATGTAGTTGGTACGTCGTTGGCCCTTCGATCACCAACCTTATCACCAAGTGATTTTGGGATGGTTAATTCCATTCACCCTTGAGTTTAATAGACACTTGTAACACTTCGATTTCTTGATACATTAATTAAATTTTTTTATTAAATTAATTATGTAATTGAAACGTAAATCAATAAAATATCTTTTTATTACTATGTAATTTCATAGTAAATGTAATATATCAGATTTTTTTAAGTGCGGAAGTAAAATTAACAGAAATACCCCTTTGAGTTTACATTTTATTGGAAAATAAGAGAAAGAGAGCAACCATGTGTAAGACAGCTAAATGCCGCCAAAGTATTTTCTAGTAGGCCCCGGGTCTTTTTGTTCGGGCGAATTCTCCAACTGCTTATTGACATCTATTATAAAACATCAGGGATAGAGAAATTACTCTAATGAGTAGTTAAACTTAGTAGTAAAAGCCATTGAAAATCGAACCCAAAGAAAAATAGATGTACGTCAAGAGATATGGCGGAAGTGATGACAATTGAACATAAAACAAGCTTGTTATGCTTTTGTTTCTCAAAATTCCTAGGAACACCGTTTTCTCTTGGTATTTCGTTCTTACCCCCATATATCTAGTGTAGAGCACTCAGTTGATATTGATAAATTATTACCTAGGCAAGAAAGAGACCTTCTACCGTCTACTCGGGTCAATAACTAATTCATTCTAGCTAGACGTGATTGAATCTGTGGCTTCGTCAAGTTAAGTACCAGTGAACCTTAGCCATTTTTCCTTTATCAAGTCAAGGATGCCCAAGACATGGCTACTACTCCATCAGGGTTCGGAGTTGTCAACACAGACATTTCCGAAGTCACCTCTAATCGAATACACTCATTTTCTAGTTGGGATCCTTTAAAATCAACAAACGAGGCAACGCTCGATGAGACTCCAACCCACATAAAACACAACTTGGGATGATGTCGAGAACATCAACACTTGACACGATGGCCAGAATAATACTTGGCAAGACAGCCACTGTAGTAGGCCGGAATAGTCATAAGTGGGCCCCCGGCCCATGATCATCCGAATGGTACTCTGGAGCTCGGCCCAGCCGAACCAACCTGCTATGAAACCCCCAGTATTGCGCCGAACATCTTGTCGGCTGGTGTTTGGGCTCGGCCCTACCGAACAAGTCTTAAGCTCGGGCTTCCCGAGCTGCGGTATCAGGCTCCGCACCGATCTTCGGCCTCTCAAATGCTCGGCATTCATCACTCGACCACAGGATCCCTTCTGGCTGTTTCTTGTCCAGCACGTCTAAAAACGCCGTGTGGTTCGGTTCTCGACACGAACGCACGTTCTCCGCTTTCTAAGGGACACGAACACACATTCTCCGCCATCTAAGGGACGTGCAGGCACACCCTTCCGATCCGCTCGGGCGTGGGACACGTAGCAACGTCCCCGCAGTCTTCGGACCACGACCTACGTACTGGGCCGAACACTCCGGTAAACGGTTGGACTCCTACTCTATAAATATCCCAGCGGCACTCCTACTACAGGTACATGCACACTCGCGCTTAGAGCTTACTTTCAAGTTATTTCTTCTCTTCCTAAAGAGCTAACTTGATCGTCGGAGTGCCCACCGGAGATCCAACTCCCCCCGGTGTGCACTAACTTAGTGTTGAGTGTTTTGCAGATCGAAGATCCGATTCTACAACCCGAGAAGTCAAGAGTGGATTCCAGACTCCACAATTTGGCGACCACAGTGGGAGATCCTTCTGACTTCTCATCCTCAAATCCTCACCTTAAAGCTTCACCAGAATTAACAATGGTAGTCACCGGAACTGACCCATCAGCCCTACCAGTTATTCCACCCCCTCCTCCTGCTGATCTGAGGGACAGAGCCTATGTCGAACGCTTAGAGGCTCGACTGGCAGAATGAGACCAGCTGCTTCACCAGGTCAGAGAGGAGATTGCGCAACTCAAGGTTGCCATCAAACCTAACCAGAATGGCGAGACTTCGCAGGCTCGACGACGAAGACGCCGCAGGACACGCTCTCCGGAGCGGAGAGAAAGGAATAAACGTCCAGCTCTCGAACGGCTGGGAGCCGAAACCGAGGTCGACGCGATCAACAAGACACGGGGCCAGGGCCGAACCCGAACCGCACCATCTGCAAACTGTTCGGATTCCGAACGAGGAGCTCGGAGGGTCTCGGTTCACAGAAGGTTGGGAGCTCAGCCAGTTAGTAGCACCCAGTCGTACTCTCCTCCGACAACACCTTCGGACGAAACCCCGACCCATGAGACTCAGATGGATCGGAGGTATGGCGGCCGAAGGGATCAATCCCCATCTAGACGTCAAAACTATCGAGGGCGTTCCCCTCGGTATCACGGTGGGCAGGACCTCAGACCACAACTGGTGGCTAGAAGAGGGGGAAGGGCCGAGCAGGGTCCTCGGCCAGCGCGTTCGCAATGCGACATCATCCACGACCAGCTCATCTCTTCTCCCTTTACCAGAGAGATAGATGGAGTGCGTCCGCCGCGTGGCTTCAATCCCCCAAAGTTCAGCAAGTACGATCCTAAGACAGATGCCTACCTGCACCTGGTGCACTTTCGGCAGATGATGTCTCTCTACAGCATGGACGACGCCTTGATGTGCAAGTTGTTCCCCTCCAGCTTGGGAGAGCTAGGGCTCCTCTGGTTTGATAAGCTGCCAAAGGAGTCCATCCCATCGTTCAAAGACCTATCCCTCGCCTTCCTGGCTCGGTTCGTCACCAGTAACAGGCAGAAGAAGGGCATCGACTCTCTCCTTGCACTGCGGAAGTCGGCAAACGAGTCCCTCAGGCAGTACGCTGCTAGGTATTGGGAGCTCTTCAACGAAATTCAGGGCTGCGACCCTGCTATTGCTGCGACTTCGTTCAAACTCGGACTGGATCACCGAAGCAGGTTGTTCGAGGACCTCATGTTATCCAATCCTACGGACATGGATGATCTCATGGCCCGGATCGACAACCACTGCCGACTGGAGGAGGCGCGCAGCGAGCGGCGTCAGGCCGAACAAAACCATCCCCGTCAGGGGGATGGGAACAAAAATACACCACACGGCTTGCGCCGGAGTGTGAACGTGGTATCCTCTGGAAAAAATAAGGGACCTCGGCAGTTCGAGTTTACTGCGGTGAAGACGGTCTTCAAAGTACCAACGTACGAGATCCTCAAAAAGATACAGCATGAGCCGTACTTTGAATGGCCGAAGCGGCCGTTGGGAGAACAGCGAAAAACGCCAGACTCTCCATACCGCTGTTCTTACCACAGGGAGAAGGGTCACTTGACTACACACTGCCGAGCATGGAAGGATTTCCTCGAACGGTTGGTATCGCAGGGGCACCTCAAGGAGTTCGTCAACGAGGAAAAAACTCAGGCCGGGCCCCAGTCAGAACCCGAGAAGGAGAACAGCGGGGAAGTTCGGGTGATCGACGTCATCCATGGAATGGTGGATGGGGCCGCCGAGGAGAGCCTTCGGGCCGAGATCCGACGTGCGGCGTGCGGGAAACAGATCATGTCCGTTAGTGCGGGAAGTAAACGCCCACATCTTGACAGCCAATCTGGAGGCGACCTCTCCTTCTCTGATCAAGATCTTCAACGCCTCCAGGTACCACACAATGACGCTTTGGTCGTCTCTCTCACCCTCGGCAATTCACTGGTTCGGCGAATACTGGTCGACCAAGGGAGTTCGGCCGAGGTCATGTACTATTCCCTCTTCAAGGCGCTACACTTACGGGACACAGACCTCACACCGACCGAGGTACCTCTGGTAGGGTTCAACTCAGCTCCCGTTTGGCCCCTCGGCAAGGTTAAGCTTCCCATCCGCACGGGCACAAGGACTGTGGAGGTTGAGTTCGTAGTAGTAGACGTGCCGAGCCCTTACAACGCCATCGTCGGTCGCGTCTGGCTACACAAGCTTGGGACCGTAGCCTCAACTTATCATCAGGTCCTTCGCTTCAATGGGATGTGGGGACCCGAAGAGGTGCTAGGTGATCAATTAGCCGCCAAAAAATGCTATGTGGCGGCGATCAAGAGCAAGGTCTGCCCCGAACAGGTCCAATGGGTGGAAGCGCCGGACGCTCCAATCCTGGAAGACGTCGGCACACCAGCTGCCGAGAAAGCAGTCGAAGACCTGATCACTGTACCAGCCGACGACCTCAATACTGACAGAATATTTCTGTTAGGATCAACCTTATCACCAGCCGAACGGGAAGCTATGACTTGCTTCCTTAAGAAGAACATCGATGTATTTGCATGGACTCCGTATGAGATGCCGGGCATCGATCCAGATTTTATCTGTCACCATCTCAACGTGGACAGATCTCGCCGACCCATCATTCAAAAACCACGACGCTCGGCCACGATCCATACTGATGCAGTCATCGAGGAGGTCGACCGACTGCTGGAAGCAGGGGCAATCAAGGAAGTGCAGTACCCTACCTGGCTGGCGAACACCGTCATTGTAAAGAAGAAAAATGGCAAGTGGCGCGTCTGCGTCGACTATACGAACTTGAATGATGCTTGCCCCAAGGATTGCTTCCCGATACCGAGGATCGACCGCCTCGTCGACGCTACATCTGGGCATGCTAGGTTCAGCTTCATGGACGCCTACCGAGGATACCATCAGATTGCGATGCACGGCCCCGACATGGAGAAAACCGCCTTCATCAGTCCCCGCGGATTGTATTGCTATAGGGTCATGCCTTTCGGTCTCAAGAACGCGGGGGCCACATACCAACGGATGGTCACCAAAATGTTCGGAAAACAGATTGGTGACACGATGGAGGCCTACATTGACGATATGGTGGTCAAGAGCAAGTTCGAGGCCGAGCACCTCCAGCACCTCCAGGAGGTATTCGACATACTGAAGGAGCGCAAGCTCCGTTTGAACGCCGACAAATGCGCTTTTGGAGTCGGGTCCGGGAAATTTTTGGGTTACCTAGTCACCAGAAAAGGCATTGAGGCTGACCCAAACCAAATCAGTGCGATCAATAACCTAGCAGCACCATCCACCATTAAAGGCGTTCAAAAGTTAACAGGGATGGCTGCCGCCCTCAACAGGTTCATCAGTCGGTCTTCGGACAAGTGCCGCCCGTTCTTTGCTTTACTCAAGAAGTGCAGCCGAAGGAGTTTTGAATGGACTCCGGAATGTGACCAAGCACTCCTTCATTTGAAGGCCTACATATCTTCGGCTCCTCTACTCTCAACACCAAAGGATAAGGAGCCTTTGTTCATATATTTGTCCGTATCTCCACATGCGGTCAGTTCTGTCCTTGTCCGGGAAGAGGACCGAACTCATCTTCCGATTTACTACACCAGCAAGACTCTGGTCAGTGCCGAAACTAGGTACCTACCTCTAGAAAAACTAGCTCTGGCGCTAGTCTCCGCCTCCCGAAAACTCGCACCCTATTTTCAGGCGCACCCCATCACGGTTTTGACATCACAGCCCCTAAAAAGCCTATTCCGTAAGGCTGATCTGTCTAACCGAATCTCGAAGTGGGCCGTGGAGTTGGCCAACTTTGACATCCACTATCAGCCGAGGACGGCGATCAAAGGACAGGTGCTGGCAGATTTCATTGCCGAATTCACCCCTGGCACCGAACTAACTATGCCGAACAGTAAGTCTACCGAGTCGCCACCCTGGCAACTTCTACACGGTGACTTTTGGAGGATGTTTGTAGATGGCTCTTCTAACACCCATGGTTCAGGAGCCGGGGTCGTCCTAATCTCACCAGAAGGAGTCCTCCATGAGATGGCCATCCGCCTAGAATTCTTTGCCTCGAACAATGAGGCCGAGTACGAAGCCGTATTAGCCGGCCTCCGTTTCGCAGGCGATCTCGTTGCAGAGCGAATCAAGGCTTACAGTGACTCACAGTTGGTCGTTCACCAATTGTCCGGTGAATACGAAGCCCGTGACGACCGCATGTCCCGCTACCTCAGTGCCGTTCAGCAAGTCAGTCAACGGTTCGCAAGTTTTTCGTTGGATCAGATCGCCCGTGAACACAACGCCCATACCGATGCTTTAGCCGGGCTCGCATCGGCAATAGACGCTGGGGGGCAGAGGACTGTCTCCGTCGATGTCCTCCCGCAACCGAGCATTGAAAAACCTGCTGTCAGCAAGTCGGTCAACTGCATTTCTCATATTCCCAGTTGGATGGACCCCATCATATCCTACCTCCGGGATGAAACTTTACCGGAAGACCGGCGGGAAGCACACAAAATCATCCACAAGGCCGCCCAGTTCTGGCTAGGACCCGAAGGCAAACTGTACCGAAGGGTGTACTCGGCACCTTACCTGTTGTGTGTGCACCCAAACCAAACTGGTGCTATACTCCAGGAACTACACTCCGGCAGCTGCGGATACCATTCAGGAGGACGATCTCTTGTGCACCGAGCTCTAACTCAAGGATACTGGTGGCCTAACATGAAAAAAGAGGCCGACCTCATGGTCAAAAGTTGTGACCAATGCCAGAGGTTCTCTCCACTCATACATCAGCCGGCCGAACAACTCAACCCCTTGTCCAGCCCATGGCCATTCGCACAGTGGGGGCTAGACATAGTTGGCAAATTTCCTGTGGCACCCGGTGGCTTTAAATTTCTGATTACGGCTACCGACTACTTCACTAAATGGATCGAGGCCGAACCCCTGGTCAGAATTGAGGACAAGGATGTCAAAAGGTTCGTCTGGAGGAACATCATTACGCGGTTCGGCATTCCTTATGCTTTCATTTCTGATAATGGTACGCAGTTTGTGGGGGACGTATTTACCGACTTTTGTGCCGAGCACCGAATACGGTTCTTCAATTCAACACCTTCATATCCTCAATGCAACGGTCAAGCCGAAGCCTCAAATAAAATCTTGCTCGGCGGTATTAAGAAACGGCTGCTGACGGCCAAGGGAAGATGGGCCGAGGAACTGTACAGTGTCCTTTGGGCCTACCGAACTACACCACGCCGATCTACAGGACGAACACCATTCTCGTTGGCTTTTGGCACGGAGGCCGTCATCCCGCTTGAGGCCGGCCTCCCAACGATGCGGACTCAGGAGTTCAACTCGGAGAATAACGACAAAGCCTTAACAGCCGTGCTGGATGAGGCCGAAGAACAGAGGGAAGCTGCTCGGATTCGGATTGCCGCCTATCAGCAAACAATATCTCAGGGTTATAACGCAAGGGTGCGTCCTAGGTCATTTAAACCGGATGATCTCGTCCTCCGAAAGGTAGTCGGGGCTAAGCGAACCAATAAGCTCGGTCCGAATTGGGAAGGACCCTACCGAGTGATCAAAATTGTCGGGGTCGGTTCCTACAAATTGGAAGACTTGGATGGTACTCCTGTCCCCCGTCCTTGGAATGCTCACAATTTAAGAAGATATTATCACTAGATTACTTTCAGCTTACCTGCAAGCACGGCCTGCGGCCTCCCAGTTATATCATTTTTATTGTTCCTTTTTGTACGGCCTTCGGCCTTCAATTCAATTTGTTATGAAGACTCAATGTACGGCCGACGGCCTCCAATTGTTGTTTCAATTCTATCTACTTGACGTTACAACCAGCCTATGTATGGTTGTCTCTGTTTCAATGGCTTTTGCCTTCTAATCCTCGGAATTCTCCGAGTGCGGCCTACGGCCTTATCACAGCTTAAGGTCACAAGTGACATACCGGCCGGGCGACTTCGAGCAACCTATGTATGGTTGCCTAAAGGCTTTTCGCCTTCTAGTCCTCGGATTACTCTGAGTGCGGCCTTCGGCCTTCATTATGGTTAAAATTTCATAAGTATGATATATGGTCTATGGGCCGGACTACTGCAACCAGCCTATGTACGGTCACCTTCATCTTTTATGGCTTTTGCCTTCTAATCCTCGGGAATCTCCGAGTGCGGTCTTCGGCCATATCATTGTTTATTTTCATAAGTACGAAGTACGATCTACAGACCGGACACCTACAACTAGCCTATGTACGGTTGCATTCATTTTTCATGACTTCGGCCTTCGGCCTCATTGTGATTTAATAAACCTGATATGCCGACAACCGACGATTGCTACCAACCTAAGTGTGGGCACTATCCGAACTATGGGGTCCGGTGACATGCCTATCATTGGGGCTTCTACATAAGTTAATAAAGTCGGCATGGGCCGACGATCTATGCATCCACATTTCACAAACAAACCACAAAGTGCACAAGAAAAGGTTTCAAAAACTGAAATTCTCATAAAACCCAAAGTGGAGAAGTACGGAAGCAGCATTGTTATGACAAGAAAAAACAAACGGTTACAAAGCCCGAGCTCACTCAGGAGCCGGTGGATCGACTACCCTAACATCAGGGTCCGAAGCCCTGTCTTCGGTTGCTCCTGCGGCTGCAGGGGCCGACTGCTCGGCTGGGGATTGAGGCTCGGCTAGGCTCTGGGCAGCAGACTCGGCCGGACCGGCATCATCGTTGTACTTTGGGATCTCCTGGTACAACGAAGACCCCTCAGGCACACGGGCCTCCCTGAGTGCTGACAGCCAGCCGTCTCTGAATGTATTTTGGAGAAGATCGCCGAGCTCGGCGTTGATCCTCTCCATCTCCTTCTGGTATTTTCCCTCCGCCTCGGCGTAGCCTTCATCATACCCCTTGGAGTCCGCCTCGTCCACCCTCTTGGACATCTCGGCATCCTTCTCCTCCAGGGCCTTCACCAATGCTGTATTCTTGGCCTCGGCTTCGGCAATAGCAGCTCGAGCAGCATTGAACTTCTCGGTTATCTGGATCTTCTCCGTTTGCTCGTTTTGGTGAAGAGCCCGGAGAGACCGAGTCTGGTTGGCGTGTCTGAGAAGCCCGGCCTTCACAGCAAGCAGATGCTGACAGGACTGCATCACAAACACAAAAACAATCAGAACTTGGAAGGAGACGAATGAAGCAAGAGCTAATGAATGTACGTACCTTCACGGTGTGCTTTGCTAGCTCGGAGAATGCTGCCTCGATGTTCATCGGCAGATTAGCAGCATCCTTCGGCAGCAGTGTGCCCTCGGCCAGAGCGAAGGCGGCGTGCCGGGTGGTGTCCACCGAGTCCTCGACGGTCAGTGGTCGGTCGCCCAGCATCAATTGAGGGCGGAATGGCTGAGGACCCGTTGCATCCTCGGCAACGGCAGCAGCGTCAGGAACAGTGGTCGGCTGCGAGGGACGCAGAGGCCGGCTCTGTTGAGTACCCATCTCGGTTGGCCGAGGATCCGCCACCTTCTGCTTCTTCTTCTCTCGCTCGGGTCCCTCTGTACCCTTGCGTTTCTGTTGGCCCGCAACTTCTTTGCTCGGCCCTTTAGAAGAACCGACTGCTAGCTTCAGGGACGCGGGTTCCTTTTCCTTGCGCGACATCAGCTCGGAATCTGATCGCTCTGCCTCCGCCCGGTCGATCTCTGCAAACAACCCTCTGAGCTCTTCGTCACTCACACTCGGACACGGGCTATAACTTAAGGAGAAATCAGAAGTTGCCGTACCTGAAGAGATGGCAACGACGATATCAGGTGTGCTCTCAACCCTCGGCTCTCGGATGATGCCGAGTGGTGGGCTGGTGCGCAAGTGGTTGGAGTTCTCCGGCTCGCACGACCCCCTGTCTCCGGCTCCGGACTCACTGCTACTGCTGGAATCCCCCCGAGCCTTCAACTTGGACCTGTATGAATCCACGTAGCCGAGGAGATCCGTGCAGTGACGATGTCGTCTGCGGATGGCGAGTGCTCGGTCGATCCTAGCTCGCGATGCTCGGTTCTTCAGCTTCAAAACCACCTCTTTCCCTACAAAAAGAGACAACACTGTTAAAAGCAGACCAGAGAAAAGATATACAAAAACGAAGAACTTGCACGTGTATAAATACCTGCGTATCCGGGCACCCTAGGGATTGGGTTGTATCTGAGTTCACCGAGTGCGTACTCGAACTCGCCACTGACGCAGACGAAGTCGTTTGCGTACTTGTCAGAGTCCGGCAGCCCTCTAATGAGCTTTCTCTGTCCGGCTCGGCTCCCGAGGAATTTCCTCTTGGAAACCCTATTTTCACTGACAAAGTACAAGCCGAACAGATCCTCGTCTTCGAACTCTAGACCATACCTCTCTTTTAACTCTACCGCCCCCATTACTATCCGGTAGAAGTTTATGGTTATTTGGGAGGGAGTTAGGCGAAGAAGGTTCAGCACTCACCGGAGGAAAGGGTGAAAGGGAAACCTAACACCTCCCTCGATAATGGCCATCAGAGGGAGGACGACTTGGTACTCATTCGAGACATGACCCTCGTCCGGCTCAACTAACCTAATGTGTACGTCCCTCGGAATACCGTAGGTTTCGCGGAAGTCGGCTAAACTCTCATGGTCGTCAAAAAAATGAGTATAACGGTTCCTCGCTGTTTGATGTTGTCCTTCGCCGCTCGGCATACCAGACGAACCACTTGGGCTGGGCTCCCCGGCGTCGGCAACCGAAGCTCGTCCTGAATCCGCTTCGATCTCGGACATCCTATCAAATAGTGCACGGGTGTCAAAAAGTTGCTACTCAATTAAGTCTAAATGGGGTTCGGCCGAGCGTTTGCCCCTCGGCCTCATCCGTGTTCTATGGTTCCTAATAAAGGCCTCGGCCTCTCTTTCGTGCCTCGGCCTCTTTCGAAGACCTCGGCCTCTACCACAGAGGCTCAAATCCACAGAAAGAAGATGAAACCTACTCTAAACTACTCGAAATGCAGGAAAAACTTGAAATGAATCAACATTCGACGTTCGATGTGAAGAAATAAAGAGGGTTGAACGAATCATACCTTCTTGATCTGTTGAAGGAGATAATACGAAAGGCAAAATCGAAGTTCTTGAAAGAAAGGCTTCAGAGGCTCTAACGAGAAGACTTGAGGGATGGTAAAAGTTTCATCTCTCCTGGCAAGTCCCTATTTATAGGGTGGTACGGAAGGCGAATCGGCAGGGCGGGAAGACGAGACGTTTCGTCTCCGGCTGTCGGATGAAGTGACGCGTGTCACGATCAGTGGGGCTGACGGCTGTCGCGTCCCAGCATTAATGGCCGGACAGTAGGTTCAGGCCTACGAAGGGTCAAGCTCGGAAATCGAGGAGTCATGCACAGGAAGACGAGTCGTTTCGCCGTCTGACCATCGGATGACATGACGCGTGTCGCAATCTATGAAAGTTGACGGCTGACATACCTTGATAGCCGTGGCCGAACAGTAGGATCCGGCCTACGAGAGGTCAACCCCTTCCACGATCAGTTCTGAGGTGAAGGGATTGAGGGGCTATTGTAGTAGGCCGGAATAGTCATACGTGGGCCCCCGGCCCATGATCATCCGAATGGTACTCTGGAGCTCGGCCCAGCCGAACCAACCTGCTATGAAACCCCCAGTATTGCGCCGAACATCTTGTCGGCTGGTGTTTGGGCTCGGCCCTACCGAACAAGTCTTAAGCTCGGGCTTCCCGAGCTGCGGTATCAGGCTCCGCGCCGATCTTCGGCCTCTCAAATGCTCGGCATTCATCACTCGGCCACAGGATCCCTTCTGGCTGTTTCTTGTCCAGCACGTCTAAAAACGCCGTGTGGTTCGGTTCTCGACACGAACGCACGTTCTCCGCTTTCTAAGGGACACGAACACACATTCTCCGCCATCTAAGGGACGTGCAGGCACACCCTTCCGATCCGCTCGGGCGTGGGACACGTAGCAACGTCCCCGCAGTCTTCGGACCACGACCTACGTACTGGGCCGAACACTCCGGTAAACGGTTGGACTCCTACTCTATAAATATCCCAGCGGCACTCCTACTACAGGTACATGCACACTCGCGCTTAGAGCTTACTTTCAAGTTATTTCTTCTCTTCCTAAAGAGCTAACTTGATCGTCGGAGTGCCCACCGGAGATCCAACTCCCCCCGGTGTGCACTAACTTAGTGTTGAGTGTTTTGCAGATCGAAGATCCGATTCTACAACCCGAGAAGTCAAGAGTGGATTCCAGACTCCACAGCCACCAATATCTATTTTACAACTTTCCGTTTACATTCTTACTTGTTCTGATTTACACAGTCCTACTATTTATAATGTTCACTCAAACATCCTTTGCTGCCTTGTTATAGATAACATTCGAACTAATTTCCCTAACGTAAACTTTATGTTTTTACATAATCCACAAATCATTGTAGAGTTCAATTTACTATAATCTGACAGTACGATAGCTACACTAAGTCAATCAAATGGCATGACGGCCATGTCACTATCTCTATAATCAAGGTCGCCCAGCATGATAGTTGTAACTCTAACTGACAACTACATATCGGACAGCATGATAGTTATACCCGGAACACTATGAATACTACACATTCAAATCACATAACCTATTCCATAACACCATTATCTTATGCATAATATAATAACCACATAGAATCAAGGTCAAAGTTTGGTCAACCTGCTCACACGAAATTTCACAAGGATCCACAGACATACTTAACGTTGTCGCGTGGATACTTATGCAACGTGTTCATGCATAACAAGGTGATTTATAGTCTGAAATCTCAGCCTGAAATGTCTGGTCATCAACCAGCAATTTGTTGAATTTTACAAGGTCGCTCGAGCAATCTAAAAAATTACAGATTCTGAATTTTTGGTCAAGGGTCAATTCTTGTTAGAAAATAGAGCGGTCGCTCGAGCGAGCTACAAATTTTAAAAGCCCGAATTTAAAAAGAAAATTTTAACTATTAACCAAAAAATTTAATAAATAATTAAAATAAAATTTAAAATTTAAGGTTATTACAACCCTTATATGTCTCATTCCTAAATTTCATCACCCGCGTCTTATGCCATGAGTTTAATACGACCCTCAATTGATTCGTTATGACCCTCACTTGATTCATTTGGTATACATGAGTTGCATTATATAGGATTCTTGTGTTTTGAACTTTAGGCCTTGTGTGGTGGCCTCTGTGCGATGATCCATCTAGGTCTGTAAATTGTCTTTGTTGAAATTGATGCAAAGACTTAGGTAACACTACTACCTTGGAAACACATGTCATCTCACTCTTTGTGTCCCATACTTTGATAATTACACCTTTTTAATAACTCAATATCGGATGACAATTGTTAATCACATTATCTAGGAAAATAATCGATATACGAATCTCATAACTTTGAAGATTTTTCTGATTATTTGTATTGTCTATCTTTGAATTCTTTATTCTGTTGGGGATTTGTTACTTAGTTTTTGAATTATAATTTGCTGCCTATTTGACAAAAAAAAAAAACACATTTGCCATAGTCATTCTCTTCTCCTCAACAAATGCATGACAATAATGTCAAGTTATCCCCATATCGCAATCGCCGCTTATCACCACCAACCACTCACGGACACGTCACATCCGAACCAAAAATAACAGAAAAATAACTTCTGTGGGTACCAGCACCTCACCTCGTACGGATAACCGGCCCGCCCCATCTGACACTCAACCCACGTGTCCGTATCCCATTGCAGAGGGTACAGCTGGGTGATGACCTCCATGGGTTCGAACACGTGTCGGGTTCTCATTCTCCTTAGCCCTGTGCCGTCCATATCCGCCACGTGTCAGTCGGTGCTCATGCAATCCATTAACGAAACACGCAACAAAATAACCCCACCAAAACCGCCTTCCCGCTAAAATTAAACAGCGGGCCTCCGTTAATTAATTTTTAATTAATTAACCGTGGAAGTTTAAAACGCTTCGTTAATTAACCTAATCTTCCTGCGTGTCGTCCCTACCGTCCTTTCCTCCTCCTCCTTCCCGCCACGTGGCATTTCTCTTCTCCCTCTCTCTCCTCCCACTGTTATTAGCGTCTCTCCCTCTCTTTCTTCTCTAAAATGCCATTCAATTTTCCAAACAAGATAGAAGAACATGCAGCAGCAAGAGCTTAACAAAAGAAAAAACATTGTAATTTTATAGGATTGTTGATGAATTTGTAGCCTGAAATGGCGGGAGATGGTTCAGTGATGGAGGCTTCAAGTGTTGGATTAGAGGAAGAAGGTGATGAGATTGAGCTGAGTTTAGGATTGTCGATTGGGGGAAATTTCAGAAAATCCGCGAAGTTGTATCTAGAAGAGAAGAAAACACCGGACGGGGGTGCAGATCTGAGCCTGGAAAATCAGTTTTTATCAGGACATTCGATGACGCAGGCGTTTGTTGGAGATTCTGAGGCGGAGAGTGGTGCAGAGTATACAGATCCACATACGAAACGTGAGATTCACGCGCTGAGAAGACAAGAGGCGCGAAGGAAGAGAGAAGAGAAGCTGAGGAAGCGCGGTTTGATGATCGGGTGTGATTTTTCTGACGATAATGTGTGCCTGGAAGAGCAACGGGCTCAAATAAGGGCTAGTGATAGAGAGATGAGAGACAATGAGGCTAATTTAACAGTGAGAGAATGTAAGGGAGATAAGAAGAAAGAGAGAGAGGGTCCGAGTTTAACGGCTACCCACAATGGAGCCCAAAATTTGGGTCATGGCTCGAGCGCAACTGCTTATGGCTCGATTCCGGTGGTTCCATACCCACCCTTGCAGTTTGTGCCTTTCGCCAATGGGTTTGCTTACCCTAGTGTTATCCCGTGTTCGGCTCCAACATCAAGCAATGGTGGGAATGAGAAGAATGTCAGGAATGTTCAACAGCCATTGGCTTGTCGAAGTTTTTGGCCGAGTCAGGGGGGGCTGAGTTCTGGTAATCTGGTGATGGGTGGTTCTGATTCCGATAATAATAGAGGGAAAGATGGTACTAATCTGAATGCAATGTCAAATGGTTCTCCAGTCTCCAGTTCCTCTGTTGTCTCGGAAAATCAAAGAGGTTCACAGCAAGGTACAGTTTGATATACTTCTCTGTTTTTGTTGTATATTCATTGCCGCACAATGATCTCCAGTTCATTTGTTAATATCTGTTTTACTTCATTTGCTGACTGCTGAGCCTGTCCAATTAAACCACTGAGTTAGAAAATCAAGCTAGAACAATTCGGATATATGTTATATACCACTTTGAACCATCACTTTCTTTCCTGAACCAATATGCCGTTGTGGATTGCAAGAAAAAATTTGGTTGAGAAAGAAGGCTCAATGCAGCTATGTTAATCAGCTCCAAACATATCCACAAAGATCCCACAAATGCAAATGCAGCTTGAAATGGACCTGATTGCCGGCAACAGGTCATCACAGTTCGTATTTGTGACTCACGACTAAACATAATCCGATAAAGTTAACAAAGATCACCAATAGAAAACAAAGAAAGGGTGCTGGGTTTAGGTGGCATGGATTGTGAAAACACTGATCCTCTCTTTGAACAAAGCCAACATCGATGGCATGGATCAAGGCTTCTTCCGTTGTTTTCTGCCTATGATCCCTTCACGCATGCCCGATAAAAAGAGGAGGGAATTTCTATTTGAAGAGAGTGAACCTGCCAGATATTGTATAGAAACAGAAAAGCGCAACCATATTATTCGGATAACACACAAGGATGGACATGGTAGAGATGACTTTCATATATACCTCAAAAACAAGAACCAAGAGGACAACAGTAACGGACGTACAGAGAAAGCCGCAGCCAGGCATGGGTAGCCCACCTACAGCTGCACTCGAACATCAAATTAGTGAAATAAGGACCCACGACGATGAAAGAGGAGTAGGAGTAGGACGGAATCAATGAACAGCTTTTCTACTTCACATACCAGACAAACCCTTGTGCCTCTCGAGTTAGGTTGAGTGCTTGGATTTTTGTTTTTCCACCATTCCGCTCCTAGGCAAAAGTTTCAATGCTCGTAACCAGGGAATCTAGCATCATTGGGAGCAGTCGCGTCCAGGAAAATATAACCCATGCCTCCAATACCTTCACACAGAGAATATGGATTGTTCAGTGCAGGTTTTCTTTTATCTGTAGATTTGTTGTGGGCGAGTTAGGGAGCATGACTGGTCACATGATGCCAAGTTGGATAGATATTGTTGAGCTAAGCTGGTTGCCATGGTTGGGGGGAGTATAGTTTTTTTTCCTTTTCAGAGTTTTGTTTCTTATGTCGGATTATCAGTAGAGAATTAAGGCTTGGTGCAGATAATTCATGATGCAGAAACATTCAAGAGTTATTCAACAAAAACTCTTGGAGGACTTTCTGTTGGAGACGTTTTCGGGCTGATTAGATCTAGTATCTGACTTGATTTGAACTTTTTTTTTTTTTGGATAGATTAATCACAGTGGCCAATAAATGGAAGAAGAACTCAATGATATGGTTTTGTTCCAATTCGGAGGTTCGTGGTGAAGTAACATAAACTAGTTTGTATGGCTGTACCGTTCAAAGTATAAAAGCATGTTATAGATGGCTTTCTTTGCTTCAAACCTTTCTTAGGATTAGGAGAGGCCGATTGGGGTAATTCAAGATGCCACAACCATTGTACACACAGACAGGTAGGAGGTTTCAGTTGCTGGTTTTGCCACAAACTCCTAGAGACTTTACTAGATAGGAAAGTAGCTTCTTGGTCTCCTCCATAGCTCTTACTTTATCAAGCCCAAAATTATTGTCATTTCAAGTGATCTGATTTTTGGTTCTTGTTCAACTGATGAAATATAGATGGCAACTCAATTTTGGTGGAGTACATCCTGTTCAATAGCACTTTTTGTTTTAGTTTAAAGGAGCTAATGGATTGTTGTTTGTAGATTTTTCTCTTTGTTCTCATCTTTTGGGGGATGTGGGGTGGGCTGGGTTAGGGGTGGTGTGTGCTGTCCTCTTTTGGTAAAAGGGGCAAGTTCAAGGCTTTATATTTTCAAACTGTGCTTTTTGTGTTAGTTACTTCAGCAAAGCTACATGGACACTCATTGATACCTCACAAGCATCTGAGGTGCAAAGCCAACACCAAAGCTGGAGCTATTAGAATTCAGGAAAAAAAGGCAATGGAATAGCATACGGTTTTCTTGCACTTTCATTTCTTGCCGCTGGGTTACTGTTTCTGATATAATTTCTAATGCTAGTTTTTGATATTGGCCTGCCTCATTCGGAGTGATAAAACTGAAAAACAACATTTGAAGTCATTGGACCCTCATTTGAGTGCTAATAGTATCTGGACTTCCTTTGCTGCGCGCGTATGTTCCTCGCTGGGTGCAGACTATGTCTTGCTACCTTTCATTGTAGAAACAGTAGCTTCCGCCCTTCCCGCCTGTTGAAATTGATGTGAATGACCGTGACAGCTCTTCAAATCTTATTCAGTCTGATTAGATATGTCACTGAAACAAACTGATTCCATTTTGTCTCTGTTTTCTTTTCGGATTCTGAGGATGAGCCGATAGAAATTATATAAAGGCAATTCTTATTAAATGTCTTTGCAGGCAGCACCAGCGCTGATACTGGAAGCGATTCAAGTCACCTCAAACCAGAACAATCCCAGCTGAACTCAGCAAGAGAGCAAAGTGTTCCCTCTGCCCAATCGGAGCCCACACAAGCCAACAGTAAAACAACAACCAACACTGGCAACGCAGTTCCTTCCGGTATCATCCCGTCCAGCCTGACTAAACTTAGGGAACAACCTGACTCAGAAACCAGACCCAATCCAGTTAATAAGTCCATTACATCTCAAAACCCAAACCCTGGTCCATCGAAGGTAGCCCGTGATCAGGGTCTTGATCCCCCTTCCCTTTCACAAATGCCATGTGTTTCAACAACCGGAAACGGCCCAAATGGGAAAACCATTACCGGTTTCTTGTACAGATATTCCAAATCGGAGGTGAGCATTGTTTGTGTCTGCCATGGAAGCTCATTCTCCCCAGCTGAGTTTGTGGAGCATGCAGGAGGCAAGGATATTACACATCCCCTGAGGCATATAACGGTGATTCCTTCTGCTTTTGGATCATAAACTAAACCCTTAAGCCATTGCAATCCCTTTTTGTTGTTTTGGTTTTGGAAATGACTAGGTCTCAAAGTAGTTGTGAACTATTGGTAGGAACTTCATGTACTGTCGTTAACCGCATGAGCTCTTCGGACAAAAATGGATCGAAGAGATTTTGCATTCACATTTCGCTTCTGTAAACATACTTTTTTATGTCAAATATGCTGTGATTACTTATTCAACATTTCGTTTAGCGCGAATTTGATTCTTTCTTGTCTGATTTTCTTGTTCCTATACATTTTTTTCCAGCCATTGCAATCTTTACATAACATGTTTTTGGTCCTTGTTGAAATCTTGATAGGAGGCAGTTTAACGAACCCTGTTGAGTAATCCAATGATTGCACATTGTTTTAAAATGAGTAATTGCAGTATAAGTTGTCTGTGAAGGTGCTGGACCCTCTCCAGTTCACTTGATGACTTAACGGTTCAGTTTTGTTTGTTTTTCGGTGCATTGATGATCAGAATCGTTCACTTTTTAAAGCATATCAAGTATATCTCCAAGACACAATCAACTCGACTTTTGTATGACTAGCATTCGAGTTTATTAAGTGTGGTTCCGGTCATTAAAATAGGTCCGAAAAGAGATCAACAAACGGCCAAGATTGGACACTTAGTCTATCAAGTGGACCGGAAAAGATCCAGCTCTTTTTATAAAAATAATTGTTTGTTTAGTTTTGGGGTTGGCTTAATGGTCAAAACTTAGAAATTAGATGTTTGCTCTGTTTTATGTCTCGGGTTTGAAATTTTCCATGTGTTATAACTCTTATGGGTTAATCCATTTAGGACAATACTTTGATTTTAAATGTCAGTAGACAACAGAATTAGTTACTCAAAGATTAGTTGAAGTGCGTGTAAATTGGTACGAAAAAAAACAATGGAAAAGAAGGTTAAGGGGATTTGACCTTTTTGTTTTCTTTGAATGTATTGGCATATTTGCTAGGGTTTTTATTTACTACTCCCTCCGTTCCAAATTAATAGTCCCTTTTTGGGATTCTAATTTTTTAGGAGAACATAATTATTGCTGCAAAAAGTATTTTTCTTTCCAAATATACCATTGATTTGATTAATCTATACAGTACAAATTTTATTTAAACAATGGGACAAAAAAGAAGTTTAATCAAATTTCAATTGTTATTTTTAGAAAGTGGACTTTCATTTTGGAACGTCCCAAATTGGAATGATGAATTATGAAAATGGGACGGAAGAAGTATTTGATAATTTGAGGTTGTTTGTAAATACGTCAGACATGTCATACTCATGACCTAATTTAACGCGCTTTAAATCAGAATAATTTTTTTTAACAAAATAAAGTACAACTTAAACTAATTCGTAGACCACGACTAAAAGTCTAAAAGCACTTTAATAGAATAGTGTGCGAGTTGAAATAGTATATTATCTTAGCTTTGTTTAGGAAACTTATTTTTCGATAAACAAGTCTAGAATTAATGATATTTCGTGCACATTCATCCGAAGGCTGATGTGTCCGAAATTGCCGGATGCACGTAAAATTTTTTATAATGGTATGAGCCTCACGTGCATCTAACGATTTTGGACACATTTGTATCCCGATGTGCACAAATATTTGTGTTCATAAATTTATTCTTTTTCGATAAGTCTCCAGTATTCAAAAACTAAATAACTATATGTTAAATTTGAAACATGTCTACATAATTTCTTTTTCTTCAGAAAAGGTCTAAATTTAGATAGACCCAACTAATTTTTTTTGCTAAGCCAAATAGACCCAACTTTGGCTTAGCATTTTTATTTGCTTATTTTCTCATTTCAAAGGCAATAAGGGTGTATTTGGCCTAAATTATTTATTCAAATTTATTTTTTATCTCTATTTTTTTTTTGTATTTGTTGTTTTAACTCAATATTGGTAGTTTATTGGTCCGTTTTGATTAAAAAAATCTAAAAATTATAAAATTATGTCTAAAAATTAAAAAAAATGTTACTAAAGACAATGAATAAGTTAAAAAAAATTATTTTTTGAATTACTTTTGTCTTTTCTGAATTTTTTTTAAAATTTGATCCATTATTTATAATTTTTTTGAAAATTTTTGTCGAGATGAACTAATAAATCACAAAAAGTTAACGAAAGACAAAAAATTATAAAAGAATTTCACATAAAAACGAAAAAAATTTAATAAATATCACGGTCTAAATGGACCTTAAATCTTTTTATATAGCGAAATTATAGAGCAAATAGGCAGCACACATTACCCATTTTTGATAAGTTAGCCCACACGATGCAGCAGTTAGAGAGAATAATTTTGCCTTTCATGGTTAAGGCCTAATCGAGTATGTTTCGGGGGTATTTTTGTCATTTTATGTCTTTTTTTGTTTAAATCAATTCAAACCCTGCATTTTATGCGATCAATACACATTTTAAATAATTTAGTTCAAACCGAATAATTTCCGCATGGTATTTGGGGAATATTGACAAAACATCTAAATATTATGGGTTAAATTGGTAAAACAAGTTACATTACGGACTAATGTGGAAAAACTTAAACATTAAGGATGTAAAACGTAAAGTACCCTAAAAAGGGAGGAAAAGACAAAGATAATCGCTGATATAAACCATACAAATTCCAGGTGTACTAATTACTAACAGAATCTCTGTAGTCGCCACCGTCACTCAAAACCTCTCTCTAGTCCTATATAAACCTCGGAATCATTTTTCTCTCTCCTGCTCCCTTCCCTCCCATCACTCCCTCTGCAGGAAAACCCTAGAGAGAGAGAGAGAGAAGGAAGCAGCAGAAGAAGCTCTTCTCTTACCTCGTCGTCTCCGAGCTCCTAACCATAACTCAGGTACGTATCGCTTTCTACTCTAATCGCGCTCCGTCGTTCTCTGTTCTGTTCGTGTTTTGCACGCTCTTTGCGAGATCAGTGAATAAGAAGGTTAGGGTTTCAAATGTGTTTTCAGTAGTTGTCCTGATAGTTTATGGCGATTTCTACTTGGATAGGGTTGGTTTTGATCGTTGTCCGGATATCCATCAGTAATGACGGTGGCGCGAGAATTACGAGTCCCTGCTCAAGTTGTATGTACTTATTCTCACTTCCTTCGCGTACTATTCTGTTACTTTTTCGTTACAATAGTGTTTGGTTTTTTGGAATGGGATGTTTATTTACCTAAATGGCTGAAGAATGATTTCATTTGTAATGTACATTACGTCAACTTTTAGATGGAAATGAACATTTCATTCCAGCTTCACTCGATTAAACATCCACAGCATAGATGTATATCCTGCTGAGCTGATTTGGACTTTGAATGAATTTCATGCGTGATTTTAGGTTGCTAATGCGTTTGTTCAGCAATACTACCACATACAACACCAGTCGCCAGGCCTCGTTCACCGATTTTACCAAGAAGAGAGTAAAATTGGTCGTCCGGAGGATGGTGGGGCTATGAGCACGACCACAACACTGCAGGTGTTTCCCTCTTTCTATATGTACATGCATAGAAAACTGATTCCATTAAAATTCCCTTGCTTGTGTTTGGGCATTTTATGATTTGTAGGGTTGACCTGGCTTTACTCTGTGTAGTTGTTTTGTGTTTTTCTGGGCAAGAAGTTCAACTTCACCGTTAGATGAGCATCTTGTACAACTGTGGGTCCTGGGATGAAATGATAAGAGTTTGTGATTCTTCATCTTCTTTTTGTTAATGCTTTTGAGGTCTATTTGATAATTGGAAAAATAAAGGAAAAGGAATGAAATAGGAATAGAAAGGAAAACAAAAGAAAGAGTTGAATTATAAACCATAAGTTTTACCTCTCTTGTCCACACACTTATAAAGTTTTCCCTTGCGGCTTTACACATAATTATTTTCGCTTCTAAATTGCAAAATTTCTATACGGTCTAATTCTCGACACTGCCAATCAAATAAAAGGAAAAATCTCTCGTAAGTTTTTTTTCCCTTTCCTATGCATTCTTCCATTCTAAAGAGAGCATGAATTAACTGAGCAGTGTCTGGGTAGTTTAAGGGGAGGAAATTGGGAATTCTGCAGTTCTAGGTCACTTTTCATGTTTGACTGGATTTGATTTCACAGGCTATCAATGAGAAGATACTGTCACTTAACTATGGTGATTACAGAGCAGAGATTATATATGTGGATGCACAGGAATCTTACAATGGGGGAGTTCATGTCCTTGTAATTGGGTATTTGGAGAGGAAGGATAACATGATTATTAGGAATTTCACACAAACTTTCTTCCTTGCGCCTCAAGAAAAAGGCTACTTCGTTTTGAATGACGTGCTTCGGTACGTGGACGACAGCAATCATCTTAGTGGAAACGAGAATTCCACTGATGACTTGGAGCCTCCACTTTATCCACAGCAGGGTAATGGTCAAGCTCCAATTTCCTTGCTGAGTATTGTTCTTTTGTCTGTGGCTGATTTGAAACCCATTTTCTGTGTGGTTGGCAGATGATTTTCCTGTGCAGGAGATTCATGTTCCCGAGGAAACAAATTTCTCCATAGAAGTCAATGGGGAACAAGCACCAGATCTATCCGACAATGGAGAAGTATCAGTTGTGGAAGAGGACGATGGAGAGGTACCAGTTGTGGAAGAGGGCGATGGAGAGTTATCAGTTGTGGAAGAGGTATCTGTGGCTGAGGTTATTGACGAAGTACCAGATGATACACAGCGTGTGGTTGAATTGAAATGCAACATTGAAGAAGTTCCAAAGAAGTCTTATGCTTCTATTGTAAGTGATACTGATAAATTACAGTGCGATTGTAGTTTATTTGTCACTGTAGGAGTTGAATTTACGTGATTTACAAGGGGATGTTGCACCTCGGTAACTTATATGTATCATTCTATAGTGCTTAAAATGAGGTTGGGTATAGATGGTGTTTACTTGGTCTATTTGTGTAATACCTCCCTGTTGATTTATTGAGGGGGCAAGTCATCAGCAACTTTTTTTTTTGGTGTTTTCAGGTCATGGATGCGAAGGAGAGTGCTGTGCGGTTGTCATCTCTTTCATCTGCTCCGCGGCAATCTGTTTCAAAGAGCCAAGAGCAACAAGTGAACATCGTTCAGGCATCAGCCTCAGTAGCAGAGACTCCAGTTTCTGGTCCAGATGCCATAGATAATGGTAAAAATCAAGAGGAAGAAGGTATGCAGCTCTTTTTCATGTTGTTGGTGCTGCTTGTTAATATCCTTTGCTCTTCACAACTGACTTTTGGTTGATGTTGAAGAATCTATTTTTATTTTCGGCTATTTATGAACTTCCCTCCCTTTCTTTTGGCAGCTGAGGGGTATTCAGTTTATATAAAGGGTCTGCCTTTTGATGCCACACCTGCCCTACTTCAGGATGAATTCAAGAGGTTTGGAGCTATAAAGAGTGGCGGTATTCAAGTACGGAGTAACCAAGTATGTACGAAGTGTTCTTTGTGTGCCAATCTGTTTAGTTATGTTCGTGATAGCTACTAAATGTAGACATGTTACAGCAGCAGGGTTTCTGTTTTGGCTTTGTGGAATTTGAGGTGGCAACTTCTGCGCAAAGGGCAATCGAGGTAAAAATTCATCTTTGCTTAATGAAAAGATCTAAGCATCAAATTTGTATGCTTGTATCATTAGAATGGGAAGATTGGCTTGTAATTAGCTCCGTAGTTTAAATTCTCTGGCTATTCCATATATGAGATAAAATTTCATTGCAGGGCTAGTGCCTTCAGTTGTTCCCACCTCCGATTAAGTTTATGTTTGTATATAATGTGTCGATAGTTTCAGAATTTGCAAATTGAAGATGAGATGTATTCTATGACATGGATAATTTTGTTCGTGCAATTGTCTCATACTCTTGGGTAATGTTCTAAAAATTGCTAGGTGCTAAGCGGGATGAAGAGGAGTGTCTAGTAACTAGCCCGAAAAGTCAGGAGAGGCTAGAGATTATTTGGTTTTTTCATTACCTGTAGAAATATTTCCCCCCCTCCCAAAGTTTTTGAGAGAGAGAGAGACGAACAGTCAGGTGGGAGAGAGAGGAGTACCTGTTGATTGAGGTGCTGCCGGCCTGCTGTTGTTGTTGTGAAACAGAGAACTAGGGCTTAGGCTTACAATTTGTATATACATTTCAATGCATATCATATTGGAAATTACACTTTGAACCCTGTTGTTTTTAAATAATTCTAATTTAACCTCAAATTTTTTTAAAAAAAAAAAAAAGAAATTCATCTCTTTCGCTGCTGACTAATTCAGTTACCCAACTGGGGCCGACTGATTCCCGACTAATTCAAAAATGCCTAGATTCCACCTAGACCATAAAGCCATGGCGTTCTGTTGCTGCCAAGGCTGACTTTTAGAATAAGTCTCTTGGGTTTATTCAAATTAAAGGTGATTTGTATTTCATGACATCGTTGTGTAATGCGTGCACTAATGATGTGTGTACTTATTCTCTCTTATTGTTGAGATGCATTTCCAACTAATCTCTACCTCTCCACCAAAAAATCTTGTTTGTGGAAGAATGTCTGAAACTGACAACCTTGCCATAAAAAATGCTCAGCTAGAGGCCAATGGATTGGTCGAGCTGAAGGAATCTCTTTAAACAATTTGCTCTTTGTTTTATCTTCCCTTTTTTTTCTTTGCAAATCTAACTTTTTGTTTTCCTCCGTAAGTGTGCAGTTTTTATCTCCCAATAAAATCTACATTTTTGTTTCTTTCACATTAATAGATTCATGTTCTATTTCTTCATTTATATTCAGTTGGTTTGGGTTTCCCAACTTTAAATATTCTTCAGTTTGGAATCTTATTTTGTTGATAGTCTGTAATTGTTCGACCCTTGGGGAAGTAAAACAGGTTGGCTTTTTGCGGGTTGGCCTGTGCAATTTGTGGATGGAGATGGGGCAATGGGAGGTGTAGCTGTCTTTTTTAATAGCTTGTAGGCTGGAAACTGGATGTATAGTTTGTTAATTGGCCCTCATAACGTTTACCTTTTGGATTCTACCTCTATCTTCTCAACAGGTAGAAATCTGATTTTCGAGTGACCAATCTGATGGAAATCCCCATTCCCTTCCCGATCCATCATAATCTACTGTACTGGATATCAGATCTTCGGGGGAAGTCTTGTTACAAGCCGGAGTATGATCTTGGTTTTTTCTACTACCCCCGCTAGGAGCATCTCCATCTAGATATAATGGTGGCCAAAGTTGCATTTTTTTCTGCCCGTAGAAACAATGGGCTGAGCCTGCATCTAGTACTTTAGGAAGCAAGTCCAATTCAAGCATGTCGCCGCTGGAGCAAACTTCAATAACTCAATGAAAACTTCAATAACTCAATGGACAGACATTGACTATTTATCAGACCTGTCCACATTTTTCCTTTAGTAGTACATTAGGATTATAATGGCATTGCGCTTCTTTAGGATAACTGGATTTCTATTTTGTAAGTTATTGTAACATATGCTACCGTAGTAGCCAAATTTGAGACTCTTGCCTGATTTCCTTTTGGCCTTTGAGCGATAATAAGCATTTGATACCTTGAGAGGAGCCAAAGGTGTGGCATGGTAGCATTTTATGCTCGCACTCCCAAAGTCCCTAATGAGGAGGTTTGGTGCAATCAATTCTGTCAAAAAATATTCCATTTATATGAAGGATTGGGTTTATGCAACCTCGCCCCTGGAACCATACATCCTACCTTTCCCATTCTCTCTGTAGGAAAAAATATTTATATCTCATTATGAGTTGTTTAACCACTGACGCCCTTTCACTACGTTTTGGACGTCAGATTCTGTGGTTGATTCTTTAACGTTAATTATGCAATGTTGCTTGTATCCTTCCTCTCTTTTCAGTGATTGAATGTCATCCAGCTTTTCGATTTTGATCTATATTTATTCCAGTTTGTGGCATTAAATGTCTTTTAGGCTTCGCCAATTACAATTGGTGGACGTCGAGCTATTGTGGAGGAAAAGAGGTCTACTTGTTCACGAGGCAAGTCAAGTTTTATCATGCTACGTTACCATTTTAAGATCAGGAAATGTCTGAATATACAACCCTTTTTGTTGCTTTAGATGAATGGTGAGTCGAAAATTTGGTTAAGTAATAGCTTGTTGAATAAGAAAAGAGGGGTTATGTAGTATATTGGGACATCTTCAAAACTTGATTTCTTCATTCATTGGGCACATTCCAGTCCTGATTTCTTACTTTGCCCTCTCTTTTATCTTTCTCAGTGAACGGATATAGGGGACGGTATGCAACTGGAAGGGCATCATCTGGGTTCAGGCACGATGGATATTACGGAAATGTCAGAGGCAACACACGTAGTGATTTCAATGGCCGGACAGAGTTTGGTGGTTTTAGGGGTGGCTATCGGGGTGGGTTTTCTAGCCGTGATGGATATCAAAGAGCTAATAACAATGTGGGGAGTAATGGTGGCCGCATGAATCGTGGTAGTGGTGGTATGGCTGCCAATGGAACAGCCAAAACTGTAGCACCACAAGTGTCCGCTACTGCTTGAAGAACCATAGGTGGTCGGTGAGTGATTAGAGTAGTTCTTTTCCCCCTTCTTTACAGGTGAAAGTCAAGAAAATTCGAGGTTAATATCTTTTAACTTCTTGTGCACTTTTCACCCCCTATTATTGGGCGAGTTATATAGGATAATTAGAAGATGAGTTCAGGTAGATTTTATGGTGTAGTTTTCTAGCGTACAGGTAGCTGCTTGGGGGATTACTTCTACTCGTGTTAGCTTTTTTTATTAGCTTTTTTGATTGGGTCAAGAATATCTTTTAGAGCTACATGACTCGGCTATTGATACATATTGGGAAAGAAATATGATTGCAGTATTATCACTATTTTTACAGCAGTGTTAAAAGTTGCCTATATTGAGTAGAATTTATCTGTATTTATAATTTATCTCTATCCCTGCTCTATTTTTTGATGGAGAATGAACTTTCATTTTTGCCCCAAACGGGGATTGAGGAACTCTGGAAGTTAATTGGAGGAATAATGTTACACACATAGACCTAAACACACAAATTTTACATAGATGCTCTTGGAACTGTTAGATACACGTGGGACCCTCTGTGTGTATTGAGGGTCCTGCGTGCTTCCAATGGTTCCGGGAGCATCTGTGTAAAGATCTGTATCTCTAAGATCTGTGTTTGAAGACTTGCTGTAATTAGAAATTCAAGATTGCTAAGTTGCACAAACATAAGTTACATAATATAAAGAGGGTCTCTCGTGTATCCAATGGTTCCGGGAGTATCTGTGTCTTTAAGATCTGTGCTTGAAGATTTACTGTAATTAGAAATTCAAGATTGTTAAGTTGCACAAATTACATAATATAACAATTAAAACTTAATTTTCAAATAAAAAATCCGGAGTTCAAATATAAAAGTAAGTTACATAATTCAGAGTTCAAATGTATCATAGTTAAATGGTTCAAATAATTTACTACTGATTTTTAATTTAAACTAGAAAAACTAGGATAGAATATAAACCCGAATAACATCATATTCCATTGAAATTCTACCGCGGGAATAAAAATCAAACAATTCACCATTTTTTCCGTGTCTGTTTTCTTAAAATTTATGTTCTTCCTTATAATCCATGAATCCCTTGCATAATGCATTTATGATCCAACTTTTCTTCAAAGATTACAAGAAACAGATGCAGGAAAAATCCAATAGTGAGAATTCACTATCTGTAAACAAGCCAATCACACCCAAGTTTGATCTTCTTCTCCTTCGCATACGTCGGGTTGGGTAGTGGGATATGGCTTCGGTTCGCGCCGAAGTTGGGCGGTGGAGGTTGCAGCTGTGTTTGGCAGGGGTTCGGCAGTTGAGGTTGCAGCGGGCTATGTTGGTTGCCGGCCCCTTCTTCCTCCTCTCTCTGTCTCCCAAGGGGTGGAATACGCTGGAAACGAAATAAAATTTTGGGAGAGAGATTTTATATTTTGTTTGTTTGTTTTATAGGGGTGTTTTTTTTTTTTTTTTTTTTGGGGGGGGGGGGGGGGGGGGGGGGCACCTGGGTGCAATTGGAGGCGTGTTTTAAGGTGTGAGTAGCATTATCGTTAGCCATTAGCGTGGAGTGTAGGATGTATTCAACACACACACACACAGATTTACTGCCAGTAATTGACAAATAGAATGGAAAGTAATGGGATGCACAAAGGAAAAATCTGAAACTTACGGGTAAAGGAACACAATGCGATTGAATCCTTTCCAGTCAGTATATCAGAAAGGGGATAATTTGATCTCAAGTCATCACAAAAACACCTACTAAAAACTCAGAAACTCAAGTTTCAGTTGACTACATACTAAAGGAAAATACAGAATTTCATTCCATTCCCTGTGACAACACCGTGTGCTTCTAAACTGTAAACATCTAGCCCTAAGAGAAGTTAGGACGAAAGGAAATCTCAATCACAGAGATCAGTCTCTGCTGCTGTAATTTCACTCTTTCAATCGGTTCTCCGGTATAAGATGGAAATCCAACAAGCAAAAAAAATATAAATTGATGCAGCTCAATACCCTTCTAGAATAACTCGTAGATCAAAATAACTTTGACACCAATATTCAAAATCCCTGCAAAGAAGATTTGTTAGAAACAGTCACATCTCTACCAGTGCAGATTTGTTCCCGAGTCTGACCCTTCTGTTGCAAGTACCATTTTATTGAGATGAAAATCTCACGTACGATTCTAGAACGAAGATTTTTTTACTCGAATGATGACCGTAACAGATGTCAACGCAATCTGAAGGAAATTATGCAGAAGCTTTATAGAATTATTATAAAATTGATCTAACAAAGGCCTTATCCACACAAGTACTGAAGAATATACGAAAGCTTTGGAATATTATTTTCGAGCACTCAAATGAAATCCATTCCTACCACAACCTTTTAAGAATATTCCCATGATCTGTCATTTTGTGCCAAATGAAATCCATTCCTACCACAACCTTTTAAGAATATTCCCATGATCTGTCATTTTGTGCGGCTATCTCCACGGAAGGAAGAAAAGACGAAAGAAAGAATCTCCTGGTACTAGAGAAAAAACTAGGCTTTCTACATGTGCATCGTCTAAAAACAACGATTTTTATGAGCTCTAGCAAATAAACATACTTAAATTTGCTTTTTCATTAACCTTTCATCTCCAATTATGCCTTACCGTACCCGATCCTTTATGCGAACAGGTACCACGCCAGAGTTCATTACAAGGCAATAATAAAGAAAATAGTCAAGTAGTTAGAACAAGAATACTTCCTTTAGGGTGGTGAACCATGGCAACTAAAATACCGCTGGAGTAATGAGACTGTTACTAAACTTGGCAATGACCTCTCTCTCTCTCTCTCTCTCTCTCTCTCTCTCTCTCTCTCTCTCTCTCTCAGACACGGACACGCACACACAAAGATAACACTGTTGCGGTGTTAACTAAGTTCGTCTACCAAAAATTGTTTATTATCTGACCGATGCAGTAGTAGGAGATATGAACGGCGGGGGCACATAACCTAATAATGTAGTGATACATCATATAATAAACAACTTCAGTAGACAAAACTTGATCAACCCTACACTATTGTGAAACTAGAAGGAATCTTTTGACTGTCTTAACTAACCAGACAGACAACCATGATGATGTTCCCCAACAATAATCTCATACAAAATAGGATCACAAATTTCCCAAAGCTCAACTCCGTCTAGTAGACGAATTACTCAGCTATTCAACTACAACTACGAGTATGACAACCGATCCTATTTCATGTGATGAACTGAAGTGGGGAAACTTTTACCCTTTTGTTGCTAAAGATCATACTAGTGTCCAGACATACCAAAAACCATGTGTAAGGGCCCACCTAGTAACTGTAACAACAAAAGTAAATCAAGATTCAAAATTCACCAACATACCTTAGCCCCTAAACTCTACCATGGAAACTTCTTGAACTAATTTCTTGATGCCTCAAACTTGCAGCATCTCGCTAAAGATTGTCTTTCAGGAAAACTCAAAGAATCGACCCTTTCTTTTAGTTCCTTCACTCCATCCTTCATTTCCCTTGCCTCCTCCAGTTTCTTACAAGTAAATTCTCACTTTCAGAATAAAGAGAGAATGAACCGTACATTGGTTAGAAAATAGATGCTTCAAGGATAATGTATATATCTACTCGTATATCAACACCATAGCTGTGGCTGGAGCAGAATTGTGTTTTTGATGGGGCACAATGTCATGAGGAAGAATGACATCATACTTATTGTGCTTTATCAAAACTTGTACTGAGGAAGGAGATCTGATGAGGGATATATTATATGTTAGAGCAATCTTCACAATTCAATCGACGAGCACTTCACATTTGGCAGCCTCATATTTGGGAGAAAAAACCAACGGTTGCAACACACATGAGCCTTCCATTAAAAACCATTTCAACTAGGAGCACTTGCATGATCTCCAAGCGGCCCATGAAATATTTTTAAATGAAAGGACCACGTGAACTGAGACCATAGGATATACTTATAGTGCTTTATCAAAACTTGTAGCGAGGAAGGAGATCTGATGAGGATATATTACATGTTAGAGCAATCTTCACAATTCAACTGACGAGCACTTTGCATTTGGCAATGCAGCATGCCTTGTGCTGGGGAGAAAAAAAACCAACAGTTGCAACACACATGAGCCTTCCATTCAAAAACATTTCAACTAGGAGCACTTACATTATCTCCAAGCAACCCATGAAATATTTTTAAATGAAAGGACCACGTGAACTGAGACCATAGCTTATTTTTCTCTTTCTTATATTTGTGTGCTTCAGCTTGGGACTGGTCCTCTGTGGTCTAGAAACTGAATACCCCTAATACTAGTTATTACAAACCAAACACAATGAGTATCTTGATCTCATTCCCACCGCCCCCCCGCTCCCCCCTCCCCCCCCGGGGGGCTCTGCCCTCTTGCCCCTTCTTCTTGTTCCTTCTCCTTCCCATCAACCAAAAATTGGAAAACTAACATTAACCCCTGGTTGCATACGAAAGTATAGTTTATCTAGCGTGCAACATTTTCTTCGATTTCACATGGAGAAATGCCTGAATCTCTTTCCATTGGTTTTATAACGGAGTGGTAGGGTGGTGAAGAGCAAAGCATTATAGTATATGACACTAGTATTTCCTTGTCAACTTTCTCAAATGGTAAATAGACGACAGTTAGCAATGAGAGTATGCTGCAATTACAAAAAATGAAACACATTGGAACCTTTGCTCCTTCAATTGCAAATACTCAAGTATTCAATAGAAAAGTAATTTCTAAAAACCAAACATTTAGCCAAGATTAATTTAGTCATAACCACCTATGAACAAAAGGAAGCATAATTACGAACCAATATAGAAAAGAAGACTGGTATACGTTGAGTAGACACTAAATTACTAGAACACTAGACAGGGAAAACTTAATAACGTGTAAGGAGACAAGATGAGCCTCACAGAGCAGACGCTTGCACCAGGACCAAGCATTGGCAGATCCTCCAAGCACATGCTTCAAACTATGACCCTTTGTCTAAAGACCAAAATTGCACGCCTGGATGTACTCATTATCGTAGTCAACGTGCTTTGTCCAAAGTGGTCGAAATTGGTTCATGGCTATATCAAGCCACGGTTTCATATTCCCGTTGAAGTGCACAACCGCAGCATTGCGAATCTCTTCCAAGCTTATGCTTGGATTATAGCCAAGCCCAAGAACATGCCAAGATTTGTCTAGCGGCTTTGTTGTGGAGTAAAATGTAATCAAACCAGGGGGCAATGTCCCCAGTTTCCACAAAGTCCTGTTCTCATTCTGCAACAAATATCATATATCTAGTTAGTGATTGACTAAGCAGTAAACTCAACAATAAAAAGTCCATAGTCTTTGCAGAATAAAACAAGCAAAATGGGGACACAACTTCAATGCTAGCTAGAACATATGGAATAATCATATTGGCAATTTCAACTAAGATGATGGTGGTTTCATTGTTTGTGAAGGAGCAAACATACCCAAATAGGTCACTCATTTCGTGAGAGTTGTGTAACCAGTCAAAAACATCAGATCATTTAAGTTTCTTAGTCACGGAGCCAAGAACCGTATGATACAACACATCAAAGGTTGGTACTAGTACAATCATTAATTATCTAAAAGAAGCAAATTAATTTCTACTGAAATTGAACCTCACCAGATTCTGCCAGTAGTGATACTGTTCTGTGCACTTCTCCTTCCTCCAAGCATCCAAATCAAAGAAGTTCATCCCATAAGCCCATCCACATGCTTTTGGATTAAACTTCTCTCTGATCAAAGGGTGTGAGAAATTCATATACTGCGCATACCTATGGAACGATCCGAAACAAGTTTCAACAGCCCCATTCACTTTTCCATCCATATCTATCTTCCACAACCCCGTCAGGTCCCTCTGGACAACCACATCATCATCCAAGAACAAGATCCTGTGCAATGTTGGGTACATCTCCGGCAAATAAAACCTCAAATGATTCAGCATAGACAAGTACTTGGGGTTCCTAAATTTCATGTTAGTAGTGTCTTTTGTGGCATTCTCAAGCTTGTTCTCAAAGTAAAATCTCTGCAAGTTTGCAGATTCAAGCTGACGAAGCACGGGAACGTATGATGAATTCAGAAACTTGTAATCCTCCACCGCCTTCACCTCGATGTGTGCTCCACCATAATCCCTCACCTTGAACATAACCTGCATTGCTCCAAGATTCATCTTATCAGTCACAACATGAAACACGTGCTTCCACGGCTCCTTCTGATTCTTCACTGCCGAATTCACCACAACTGACGCTGCAACAACATTATCCGAAAATATGGCGTAGTGGTAAAGATTCGGATCCTCCAACTCCGGAACCAGTGGCTTCCCTTCGTCCGAATACTTCTCGGGATGCGCAATTCGCTCCTCCATCAACCTCATGGCGACGCAATGCAAGCTTTTTGGGATCGATTTAGCAGCAATCAAGCTGGAGAATGCCCCTTGCTTCTTCGCCTTACTTAACTGCTCATTCACCGCGAAAATCGTGTCCTTGAGCTTCTGAATCTTGAGCTGAGTATCGAAAGACTCCTTAGCGTCCGTGATGACTTGCCTCGTAACCTTGATCCGCTCCTTCACCTCTTTCTCAAACTGCCGAAGCACCGATTCATCGATTGAGGTAACGTCGGAGCCAAACAGGGCCCGATAGCCAGGTTTCGAGATCAGATCCGTGTAGTTCCGAGAGAGATCGGCGAAAACCCTAAGGAGCTTCGAGTTCTCAAGCTTCAGCTTCCGTGCGTACGAAGCGTAAGCGAGAACAAGAGATCGGTGATCGTCCGCTTGCTTTCTAATCTGATCCAGCCGTGGCTTCAACGGATCCGATTTTAGCGCGAGCACCGATCTCCTGATTGATCCGACTCCGTAAGAACCGGAATTAAAACCCTAATTGGAAAGATATCACATTAGAAACATCATAAATGAAGAAATAATTATAACCACAGATACAACAAGAAATGTGTACTTACAATATTGATATCGGATGGATTGGTGGATGAAGTGAAGAGAAGAGAGAGAGTGAGAAAGATGAATACGGCCACGGTGATGGCCAAGGCGAAGATCTTCAATGTGAAAGAAGCCGGGGCTCTGAATCCACTGTTTCGATCAGAGAGTGATAAGCGAGAGCCCCGAAGCATCGTGTTCGCCATTTCCAATACTCGTTAGAGAGAGAAAGCGTAGACAGATAGAGAAGATCTTGTGCGAGTTAGTGTTTGCTCGTAGCGGGACTGTCTATCTGTGTGTGTGTGTGTTCCGTGTTTCTCTCTCCTCTCTCTCTCTCTCTCTCTTTCTCTCTCTTATGGGAGGGAGAGATGGAAGTTGCTGGCAACTGGCAAGGTGAAAGTGATGATTATCTGCTGTTAGGGGTGAGAGAGTGTCGGTGTGATAGGTCAGTACCAATAATTGGGACCCAATTTATTTATAAAGACGCTTGTGGATCGTTTTCACATTTATACTAATCCAAATCTAGGGTTATAAATGTAATTACTTATTCAAATTAAATATATGCTGATTTCTGCATTAATGGTAACAGATCTCTAATATCTACCTACCCCAGCTTACGTGTATCTTATGATAATTAGCATTTAAGCTTCAATTAATAATTATTCCACATGATTACTAATTCGGGTTATTGAAATAAAATACGGATTATTAAAATTAAATACGTAAGTCGGATGATAAATTATAATTGCAAGACAATGTCACTAATAAGTGTATGAGACAATAACACTCATTTTTTTTATTGATTAATTTGGAGATCTTATATATCGACCACTAAATAAATATTTATTAGGCATAAGAATTTTTTCCTGCACTAATAATAAGTGTTGAACTTATGAACGCTAAGATTACGCAATCTTGCACTTGCAAGCACTAAGATTACGCAATCTTGCTTGTGACAATATATTAGTAGTATATAGTGACAGCTTTTTAAATTAAAAATGAAACACTGCACGACCTTGTTTTAGCATCACCAAATAATTAATCCAACTAAGTCTCTGTAACGATCCGCTTCCGCTTTGTACAATACTGTCCGCTTTTGTCGCCCAAACCCCATGGACTTCCCAATAGGTCACCCATCCCAAGATTGCTCCAGGGCGATCACGCTTAACTATGAAGTTCCATTTGGTGTTGGCATCATCACGGATTTAAAAGGCCTTGTACAAAAAAGTTCATAATCTTATAAATACCACCGAACTTACATCCATCAAGCGATGTGGGACTCTTGACCACCCATCCGGAAGTCCTACTGAGACTCCATCTCATGGATGCCGACCTCACAGCTGGCACCACAGCCTGGCTGAGGTGTCACAGTCTCGGAGGGGTTACTGTAATCCGCTCGTTGAAAACATGCATCAACCTCAAAACGACATTTTGAGCTAAATAGTGCAACCCACTTAAGAGTCCAAAACGACATGCCGTTTTGGGTTTATACCTTGCACTCCAAATTGTAATCGACATTTTTATTTCTTTTTCAAGACCAACGATGGCTTCCCCCAATCTCTCTCCAGATTAGCCACCATCATGAACCTTGTGCCACTGCTTCGTCATTGCCTACAATCGGCAATGCTTCGTGATGAGTGCGAAGCTGAGATCATGATAGTGGTTTAATTCAAAGAAAATTTGAGAAAAGTCGCCTGAGAAGAAGCCCTAAACCATCGTAATTTGGGAGTGTTAGGACATGGAATATAGGACTCCATGACAAGATCGTTTTGAACTCTTAATAAGTTGTACAATTTAGTCACAAAACGATATCGCATTGTGAGCATTGCAAATTTGCAACTAAGTGGTCGTTACAAGATCCCCGGATCCCCTTTGTGGCGACTTTCTACACAGTTAAGTGCACGAAAGTTATATTCAGAACATGATTAAAAAAAGAGAAGTTATAATCAAAGTACAAAACCAATTGCTTAATTCATACAGTAGTCCGATCGCAAAATCAAACTATTTAAAAAATTTTTTTTGGTTACGTGTACAAATTCAAACACCGATACACTTAAGACTTTCATTATCTTATAAATTCAATGTGCATTGAACACATGTGTGTTCGGATATGCATGCACAGACTTTCCTACGTGCAACAGAAGAATGGCGCCATGTTTGGGGACAATATGAATCAATGCTAGTACTTAGACACACCTGATCATATTTCTAGTTCTTGATAACTGAGAACTACAAACTCATAACCAGATACAATTATATCATCCGCCCAACAAAGATCAAAGCCCTCTCTCTCTTCTCTCTCTCCATATTCAAGAAGCAATCAAGAAGTATAAGAATGAAGTACCCAGATGCTCAACCGCAAGGAGGAGAAGAAGAGAAAACAGAAGTAAAATCAGAGGAAGTAACGAACAAAGGAAATGAAGAAGAAGATGAAGAAAAAACAGAGGTTGCTACTGAGAGAAAGTTGTCTGAATTTTACCAAACAATTATGAAGCAATCCGGAGGAAAAAACTTATCTCTACTTCCACAATTCAAGAAGCAGAAAGAAAACTCAGAAATTCAAGATGAAAAAGAAGATATAGATGAAGATGACGAGACCTCTGAATCTGAATCAGGGTAAATACTTGTTCTACCACCAAGAAAGTTCATCTTTAGGGTTCAATTTTTTTTATCTTTAATAACTTCTTGGAATTTTTTTGACTGCCCATATTACAAGAAAATGAATGACTATACACAACCCATAAATAGATGTACAACCTATACAAATAAGCAAGAAGAATAAAAATGTGGAGGTGTTTGTCCTGGTTCTTCCATTTTCTCGGCAACCAAACAGAAAATCTTCATGGGTTTTATCCAAGAACTTACCATCAAATTGACATTCTTTTCCTCTCCTTTTTTTTAGAGACTCATCTGAGAAAGACATGGATGAATCGAAGCGACCAGGAATTTTTCTCTTTGAAATACGGATACCACGCAGCAACAAGCTCGTCATTCCTGCAGACGAAGCATCGACGTACTTCCCATCTCTATCCGGCGGCACTGATGTTGCAGAGGTACTACAAATAACAGACTACCTATCCGAGGAATGGAACATGTCCTTTATATACTACAGCGAAGAAAATGCCTTCATGATTACAAAAGGGTGGACAGAATTTGCTACGTTTCACAATTTGGAAGCTATGGACGTGATTCGATTCTATAGAACTATACCCCGTTTAGCCCCGCAGCATTACCTAGTTCTATACGAGCGAAAACACGAAAATTCAGCCAGAAGTCCTGACTTCAGGGCAGAAAATTTCCTGTTTCAGATCGAGTTGAACACCGGTGACATGGGATACTGCAGGCTGTTCATTCCTAGGAAAGAAGTGGAAACTCATTTCCCCGCGATTATTCAGGCTCGAGGACCAAAACGGAAGAAGGAGATGGTGAAATTTAGCGATAAACGAAACAAGAACTGGTACATGGATGTCATACCATATAATGCTGGTTCCTACATGATTATAGATGGGTGGTATGAATTTGAGAAAGAACACAATTTGGAAGCTATGGACTTGATAAAGTTTTATAAACCTGTTCATCCTTCTCACAAGAAGCATTTCCTAATTAAAATCGTGCGAAAATTGAAGGCCGAGATTTATCCGGCTTAATCAAGTTTCACTGGAAGTGGTAGCAGCTGTGATTTTGTTGTTTTGGTGTAAATGATCAGATTCACATTAGTAAAGCATGGTTTATTAATTTTTAAACTTAATTCTTTAATTTTTTAAAATCTCTTGTCGAAACGAATCAATAATCAACACAAAACTTTAAAAAAAATAAATAAAAAAATAATAATCAGACAATAATTCAATAATTACCATAAGTCCTATTTTGAAGGGTTAAGATTGAATACGAACTTTGATTCAATGGTTGAGATCATTTCTCTCAATTTTCTCTTAAAATTGAGATTTATGGAGATTGTAGTGCAGTTCCATATAGTACGTGTGTAGTGCGGGCAAAACGACGTAATTTTACTCTTTTTGTCATCAAAATTATATCGTTTTGATTGTCATACATTTTGATAATAATTCACGTCATAAGTTAAAAACTATATATAATGAGAACAAATTGTATAAAATTACGTCATTTTATTTGTACTACACGCATATTGAACTAGACTAGAGCTTCTCAAACCCTTAATTGTCACTTCCCTCAAAAACAGGAAATGGGGGTTGTGTTGGGCTTAAAAAGACAGCACACAGGATGTGCGCATAGTTTTGTGCTCAAAATAAAATTCTCTTTTCTGTGATTTATGCACACAATATGTTAACAAAATTTTATTTTAAAAATTAGAGTTCGCGGTTAATTTTGAAATTTTTTTAAAGTAAATTATGAATTTTTTAAAAAAAGTTCGAAAAGAAATTAAAAAACACGACCGAAATAAACGATGTCGGTCACTTTTTTAATATGACGGTGTCAAAATGAGCATATTTTGTATATTTTTATGGGTTTTTTTACTTTTTCTACCATCACATTCAAAAAAATAACAGACACTATTCATTTGAATCTCTTTCGGTTATTTTTTTAATTTTATTTTCAAATTATCGTTAAGTTAAAAAAATATTTTGAAATTACGAACTCAAAATTTTAAAATTTTGTTCACAAAAAATGTGTTTTGTTTTGAGCACAAAAACTGTGCCGTGTGCCGTTTTAACCACATCATGTGTGCTGTGTTTTAGCTTTTAAGCACAGCAACACCACATTCCCTCAAACACAACTCCACTTCAATTTTCAAACCCAACCCAACCCCCCGTCGTACTGACGTTTCGGTTGGGCTATGGACGCCACCCGATCACCGGTGTGATGAGAAGGACAGTTTGAGAGAATAGAAAGAAGGACAAGAAGGCCTTATTCTTTCAGAAGAGAAATAGAAATGGAGTTTTGTAAGTCCGAAGATCAAATCGCCGACATTCTCACAAAGCCGTTGAAAGTTGAAGAAGTCTTCTATAAATTGAAGGAGAAGATGGGGATGTGTACTTTTGAAAGTTTGAGTTTAAGGGAGGTTGTTGGAATTTAATTTAAACTCAAACAGTTACATTTTTTTTACTGTTGAGTAGTTGAATAAGTCTACACCTATTTTGTAGATTTGTAGGAAGTTGTTTGTTATTTTCTGTAATTTTTTAGGTAGTGCCATAAGACTAGGACTTAGATAGGCTTTGTTGGAGTTTATTTAAGAAGAAGTTAAGAGTTTGTTGGGTGTGTAATCACCTATAAATAAGTGTTTTATTTACTTCAGTAATGCAAGTCTTCTCAAATAAAAATCTCTTTGTTATGCTATAATTTTTCCGTTGTCCTCTTATTTTTCGATCCTGTGTTTCGTGGAAATTAAGAATTTCAACTCTTAGTTTCCTGCATTTGGTATCAGAGCTGGT